>UCOH01006395.1:0-13244 GCA_900474275.1 Synergus japonicus
CATTTGGCTTGTCCTCGTTCCCAGATTCCCATTAAGTTGTGGACTAAAACGAGGGAATTAGTTATAAAGAAATCGAGTCTGTTGCCAGGTAGGTCGGTTAGTAAATAAATATTAGGTAGGACGTAACAACAAAAATTGCTTCATTTAATGGATTCATACACTCCAAAATATTTCAAGTATATATCAAGCTTTTTAAGCGTGATGAAAAGTGTTTTTTATTTTTGCTGACATTTTCTCTATTGCAACGCATATCTTTTACCATTAAATAAAATCCTATATATTATTGTACCTCAACATTTTTACCACTCTTGGCACAGCAGTCGAACTACAATTTTGCCAGTACTGCGCCAACACTCGTCCGCCAAGACTTGGTTGGACGTTGGCAGGACCATTTACTCAGTACTGCGCCAGCACTCGTCCGCCAAGGCTTGGCTGGACGTTGGCAAAAACATTGGCGCGGTACTGCGCCAATCGTGAGTGTCGGATCAAAGCAGGCGTTTCCCATTGGGACAGTGAAGATTACGCAAAAAACAAAGAAATGGACCAAACTGATGAGGATGTTCAGTTAAATTTTCCAATTGAATATTTACATTCATTAAAATTACCAGGTTTACCAGTTCAAAAATTAACTTTGAAAATAGGAGCAGTTGTAATGCTGATAAGAAATTTAATTATTAATGATGGGCTTTGTAATGGAACACGTTTAACAATTTTAGAATTACATAAAGGGCATAGCAGGATAAGCATGTATTAGCTGCCCCCGGCCAAATCTCTGCGACATTTTCACCATGAGTTAGTATTAATATGACGTTCAATTTCCCGGAAGATTATAGGGTAAAGCGGGGCAAAGCAGACCGGTGGAGTAATGGTGACTTTGCTTATAACGTTGTTATTATTTCATAATTTTAATTCCACTTTGCACAAAATAAATCTGTTTTATTGTAGAAATAATATTACTTACTTATATCTTGAAAATTGATGTTTTAAAAAAAAATTATACCGAAAACAGTTTTGACAACAAAAGAATGAAAAATTCGCTGACAGAAATATAACACTTTTAACGTTAATTTTAATACTTACACTACGACAATTTGATATTTTGATAGTTGGAACAATATCACATCACGTAATTATAATAATTAAACGTAATTCAAGTCTAAAATATATCAAATCTCGTAAATAATTTAGGCCTCATAACTGGGGTAAAGGCGACCATTAGAATAGTTTACAAGTTCTTCGGTGGTATAACACGTATCATGAGTTTTGTCGATAAGTAGTTGGTAATTAATGTAGAACTGCCACTTATTTTCCGAGCTACATGCAATTAATTAATTAATTTTATAACTTTATTTTTTGGAATTCACTCATTATTTATTAACTACACTCATTTCCCGATCGAGGGCACCGCTCGGAGGTCGAGTGCCCTCGATCGGATGGGATTAAAATAGCTCGAGCGAGCACTCTGACGTCACCACTCAGGATCGAATATATGTAGACTTTAAGATTCGCTAATTCCTATACTACGCAGGCTACGTAGTACGGCGCTGACTTCAAGGTCACTTCGAGCGCGGGCACTGCAGTGTGGCTGTCTAGGGACGTTCGGGGGGGACGCAGAGTCAGCCAAGCATGAAAAGTGCCCTCGATCGGAGTGCTCTCTAAAATTAAAAAATTGAAAATGTTTATATATAAAGGTTACTTTAAATCTCTACAGTCAGTAAAGTAGGTTTTTTGTATTGGTACGGTAGAAACCTTTGTTTGAAGTCTGTCACTAGTAGAATGTCAACAAATAAGAGGTTATATCGTAGCTATCACTATTTTTATTGAAAATACTTTATTCTTCTTTCTGCATATATTTAAAGGTAATTTGGCAAATACTTTAAATAATAGAGAAGCTAACCATTATATTTTGCAATGTTCAAATTTTTTGATTTTCATAAAAAGCCACAGGTCGTCTTTACCCCAAGGTGTAGGGTAAAGCCTACGAAGTACAGCTTGTTAGAAATAATTAAATTAATAAATCATGGTTTTATTTATGTGATTAATATATAGAGAAATATGATAAGTAATAATGTAGGACTCAAAATGAAAAAAGAGATAGATCAGTTCCATATCTTATTAATTTTTGAAAAATCATTGACTATTAACTGGTCGGCTTTGCCCCGCTTTCCCCTAAATCTTTGAAAACTCGGTTAAAAAAAAAATTCCTTCGAAAATATTGTTTTTTTTTTGTTTCAAACTGCATTTTTCAAACAAAAAAAATTTTTTTTCGATAATTTAAGTGATACCATCGGAAAGAGCACACTTCAAACTATAAGTATACATTTTTTTTGCTGGAAATGCAATAGCTGTGAGTGCGGGAAGAGAGGTGTACAAAATGTGTCCGGCTGGACGTTAATGGCTTAATAGTGAAATAATTAAGACAATTAACAATTTGATTCGTCCGTCGAGCGTTAGAGGCAGAAGGCAAGCGAATCCTTGCGATGATTCTCTGGCACAGAGGATAAAAGGAGGCACTCTGGCCCTACCCTAACTTGACATTTCGGTTCCGAGCCTCAAACGAGCCACACGAGCCTTACTACTTGGCTAACTCAGTCAGACGGACTCTGACGCTGGAGACTCGACCCTCGAGCCCCGATCAAGGACCAGTGCCTTAGCTGTCTACCAGCCACCAGCAACTACCTGCCACACTCTTGCTTCTGCCTGCGAGCCAACACGCTCCTCGGATCCAGTTCAGGGAACAGGACCGAATAAAACTTTATCATCTGAAAGAGTAGCCGTTCCTACTTTCTTCAAATATCCAAATCAGTTCTTTTCAGAACTATTATAAACTCTTGGTTCCTCATAAGAACATATTGTTTCCAATCAGTTCTTCTCAGAGCTAAAATAACGCACACACCTCTCGACCCCTTTACAGAGTAAGAGGATCGTATCAAACACTATGAATCAACTCACAGACAAAGAAGAAAGCAGTGCAGCTTGATCCCGGGCAAAGAATGTGGAGAGCAGGCTCACACACCGGAGTTTGTGAATTTGGACAGCTCGACCAATTGTTCACATACCAAACAACAATTTGAAGTCGACAGTCGCATCACACGATGCGAACTTCGAAACAGACAACAAAATCAAGCATACACGACTGTTTACGCAAGGGGGTAAAATGATTTGACCTTAATGGTATAGATGACTCAGTTCTGATTAAAATGATTAACTGATTTAAAATTATTATAAATTATATGAAATAAAATACCACACATTTTTTGAAAGGGAAAAGCCTTGAAGGCATAAAAACCCTTTTTTATTGCACATTGAGGAATCAACTCCAAGAGTGATTCTCTTTTGGAGGAAAGCAAGGATACAGAAAAATTGATTAAACCTAAGTTACGTTGTGTAACATGCAGTTTTTACTTATCATGTCCATTGCGTATCTTCGACAAGTTTTGACAAATAAGAATAATAAATATGACAGTGGCCGTTATCACGACGCTACAATTTAAATAATGAATCAAGAACAAATTGAAATCAAACATACATATTATATAATACCGTTACACACACAAACATTAATACATGGAATTATGCGAAATATTAAATACAGGTTAATCAGAATATCGAGAAAAGCCGTTGACCGAAGCAGTCACAAAAATACAAGTCGTGAGGATTAGTTGAGCTAATAATTATAAGGAGCTCCAGCTCTCTATCCACAGATTCAACAACAGAATTTCCAACAATATAAGTCTGCGAAGCCAACAGTGCCACAAGAATTCAATTATAAAAGACGCCGAAGATAATATTATAAACGATTCCGAGCGAAAAAGTTGCCACTGAAAATCTCTTTCTAATCGGTAAACGATATAAAATAAAATAACCGCCACGCTGAAACACACCATGAAAATACACCCAATGAGAAACCAATAGTATTATAAACTTGTTACACTTTATTCACTTTTAAGATAAATATATACCTCTTAATTTGGCTTAGAATAGCTCGAACGTGACGGTCACAAATATAAGGTGTAATCACCACAATTTAAGAAATGATAATGAAGACCGATCCGCTCTCGTAACCTCTTTCCCCCCGGCTACTTTTATCCCCTCTATTATCATGTAATACAACTAACAATTGGTTTCTCAAGAATTTTCATTCAACTATTCATCATTACTTAATTCTATGCGCCTGATACAAATCGCATGTCTCAGTTGGCGTTGACTTCACCCGCGAACCAGATTCATATTTAAATGAATAAGGAGAATTAAACTCCGTTCCCAATGAATTAGGAGATTAAACTCCGTTCCAAATGAATAAGGAGGTGAAACTCCGTTCCAAAAATGAATGAGGAGATTAATTCCGTTCCAAAAGTGAATGAGGAGATTAACTCCGTTCCTAAAATGAATGAGGAGGTTAACACCGTTCCACGGTCACGCAAGAGCTCTACACGGACCAAAGTGTCTTGAAACCATTGCTCTCAGATCGAGCTAAAAATTTACCCCCTCCACATCCACTATTTTAGCGAAAAAAAGCAATTATTCAAGTATAATTTGTCAACATTTTGAAATTATTTCTCTTTTTAAGTGTTTTCTTGAATTGTATAACTAAAATTTTCCACATTATATATAATAAATTACTTTTTTTTCGATAAATTGCAAAAGTAGAGGGGGTCCCTCTAAGTACGGTTGGAGAGATAGATCACGGTTCGAGATAACGAAGACCGCCTGCAGAGTTTTCCGAAGCTTTCGGATCGAAATCGTGCACCTTCGACAATCTTCGAGTCGGTCTCCTACTCTTAGTCACACGGACATAGAGGTTCAGTTGTGTGCGTCGGTCGGCGTTTCAAATATGCGATCACTGATTCACACCCATCTCTCATCCCTTCTACACATGCGCGCGTCTCAAGCACTATCCCACTGGACAGAGAGAGAACCCTAACACTCTGCGCAAAACGAACGCACATTAAACGAATCCAACACTTCCACCTTTTATGCGCGTTCCACACTCATACCAATGCTTTCTCTTAGTCTACAGAATCGTTCTTTCGTTAGAGCCTTTTGTTGTTCTGTTTGAACATATGGTACTTCTAACAGTTTTTCTTCAACCTTTTCGCGTATATAGTGATAGCGAATGTCAATGTGTTTGGTACGTTTGTGGAATTCTGGATTCCTGACTAGTCTGATGGCACTTTGGCTATCCATGTATATCAAAGTGGCACCCACACACGGACATCCGGTATAAGATAACAATCTCCTTAAGGCTGATGGAATTTGAAAATTTCTCATGTAGAAAAACTCAGATCCCAGGGGCGCAGCAATAACGGGGTTAAGACACCCAGACAGTAATTCAAGTATACACACTTGCAATATGCATGGATGTCGAAATTATTAGAAGGATAATACAATTCCACAATAAACGCACTTTTTGAGGGGTTTTAATCTGTTCTTTTTCTTTTTTTATTGATTTTTAATATGTAGGGTGGCTCCTGACACCCACTGTTTTGAGACGCTTGTTGCGCGTATGTCTAATTCTGTCAACTTTTCATGTGGGCTTGATTTTTTCCAGCCAAAGGCAAAAGAAGGAAAATTTATAGGTTTTAGATAGAAAAAAGATAGAGAGAAGAAATGAATAAGGGGCGCTTGATGATAAGTTTGTCGAATACACACTTTTATAGTCTCAAAATAGTGTTTAATTATTTCCTATCAGAAACGGCGGACATGTTGACTTCCATGATGGAAGAAACTAAATATTGACAGCTGCGACAGTGGCACCCTGCGCGTGCAGCACGTGTTGGCTTCCTGCTAGAGAAATTCTCCCATTGGTCAATTTAATTCGATTTTGAATCGCGCGCCAGATTACAGTCAATTGCAAAATATCTCTAGCAGGAATCAATATTTAGTTTCTTCCATCATGGAAGTCAAAATGTCCGACGCTTCTGTCAGGAACTAATTACACGCTATTTTGGGACTGTAAGTGAGTATTCGAGAAACTTATCACCAAGCACCCCTTATTCATTTCTTCTCTCTATCTTTTTTCTATCTAAAACCTATAAATTTTCCCTCTTTTGCCTTTGGCTGGAAAAATTCAAGTACACATGATAGCTTTATTTCTTTCCACAGATTTTGACAGTCTTTACTTTCAGATTCCATCGCCCTTAACCATGTTGCCTCTCGCAATGTTACTGAAGCAGCGACATATTCTGCTTCGGTTGTACTTAGCGTAACTAATTTTTCACGCTGACTGACCCACGTTATCGGACCACCTGCTAACTGGGACACATATCCAGTTGTTGATCTGCGTGTTTCCACGTCACCCGCAAAATCATTATCTGAGTAGCCGATAAGCTCGCTTCCACCGCCGCGAAACTTAATACCATGACTAATTGTCTCTGACAGATACGCCAAAATACGCTTTACAGCTCGCCAGTGGTCATTGCTATGGTTATTTAGAAACCTACTCACCTTTACAGCGTAAGCTATATCTGGACGCGAAACTGTGGCCAAAAACATTAGCGATCCAACAACTTCTCTGAATGGAACATTTCCAGCCTTTTCTTCACCTTCTACTACAGGGTTTAAAACAACATTTGGATCCGCTGGCACATTTAATATTTTAGCGTCGCTCATATGAAATTTTTCTATCATGATATTAATTTTAATTTCTATCATGATATTTCTATCGTGATATTAAATGATTTTCCCAGATGCATCAACACGCGCTAAAGAACCTCATTCGATTCTGCTGCAATCAAGTCATCATCAACATACAACGCCAAATACGCGGTGCTTGCTTTAGACTCTACAAAGATTTCACTAATCGACACACAACACTTTTTGCTGAGCTTCTCTTGACACTGAGACCCTCCGGGATTTCCATGAAGATTTCTTCATCCAGCTGGCCATATAGGAACGCTGTTTGTACATCAAACTGCGCCAAATTGTAGTTCTTCTCAGCAACAACAGCAAGCAATACTCGCACGAAGTCGGATAGGACCACAGGTTCAAAAGTTTCGGTGAAGTCTACGCCCCTACGCTGCATGAACCCACGAGCACAAAGCCGAGCCTTGTAACGACAAACGTTTCCTGTAGAATCCTTCTTGATTCGAAATACCCACTTTGAATCAATTAGATTCATGTCCGATCTTCTCTCAATCAGAGACCACGTCTTGTTCTTGTTGTGTGCTTCGGGTTCTTCCTGGATTGCACCAATCGATTGCGTTGAATCCTTCCTTCTTATAGTTTCTTCATACGTTGTTGGCACATCGTACTCAGCCACGTTGCTCTCGTATCGCGAGGGACTTCGTATTGACTTGCGATCCCTTAGATTCCGCTCAGGTATTTGGACGACCAACTGCGGTATTGCATTCTCCTGAATTCCTCAACACATGGTAGAAAAACATCATTGTTGTCATCGTCCTCTTGCTCTTCGTTTGCGTCTCGTTCCTCAACGATTTCTCTTTCAGCTTTGGGCAGCACTGTTTCATCGCTCATATCGTCGGTTGCTGGCAGTGTTGTCTTACTGACTTTTTCACGAAACACTACATCTCTCGACATCGACACCTTCTTTGATTGCGGGTCATAAACTCGGTAATTCGACGAGTTGTTTTCGTAGCTCACGAGGATCATTCTTCGTGTACGAGCATCGAACTTCGCCGCTTGCTGCTTCGGCACATTGACAAATGCTACACAGCCAAAAATGCACAGATGTTTCAGATTAGGTTTAATCCCCATCCATCCTTCGTACGGTGTTGCTCCATTCTTATCACTCGAAGATCCTGCGCGATTCATTAAGTAGACCTTTGTTTTAGACGCTTCTGTCCATAGAGATTTAGGTAGCTCCTTTGCGTGCAGCATCGTCCTAGCGCTCTCGATTATTGTCCGGTTATCACGTTCTGCCTTCTCGTTTTTTTCAGGCGTATACGGAGTAGTGCACTCACGTTCAATTCCATGAGATTCCAGATACTCGTCCAACCTTTTGTTTCGGAATTCACATTCATTGTCCGACCGCAACACACGCATTACTCTTCCAAACTTATTTTCTACTTTTTTATCGAATACACGAAACTTGTCAAACACGTCACTTTTGTGTTTAAGAAAGTAGATATGTCGGAAACTCGTTGCATCGTCTTCGAACACCTCCTAGAGACTCGATGTTCATTGGTCCACACACGTCCGTATGGAAGATTTCACCAGGCTTCGTAGCCGCACGCACACGCTCAGGTCGAAACGACTGACGATGTGATTTGTCAATTTGACACGTGTCACAGAAAATGTCACCCGTTTTCGGCAGTTCGACTTCTTCCACGAGACCTTTCGATACTCGTACAACTGCGACAACAGCATCAGCTTGTTCGACGCCGATTTTAGTTCATGTACTCTGGACATAGCGTCCCACATCTCTTTGGCTGTTTCACAGATTAGCAATGATCGCAACTGACCAAGTTCCATTGCCGACGACAGCAGGAACATCGCGCGCGCATTGTCCGCACTCCACGTTGCTTGCACTTCTTCTCGACCGTTACCTTGTGGTATTTATCGCGTCCCGAGAACTACGTCATATATGCGATGTGCCATAAATGATACTTTCATCTGAAACTTCCACCCTTGGAAGTCCTGTCCATTAAACTTTGTCACATTGCGTGCTGAGATTGCCTCAGACATTTTCAATTTCTTTCACTACGCGTCGATCCTCCAAAAAAACTTTTGCCAAGATGGACACTTTCGGGCACGCCTCGTGTCTCCTATACCACAGATTCTTCTCACAATTTATCACGCAGTTAGCCTGTCTGGGCTTACAGGCGACTCACAAACTGGCGAGGCATTCACACCCATCTCTCATCCCTTATACACATGCACGCGTCTCAAGCTCTATCCCACTGGAGAGAGAGAGAGAACCCTAACGCTCTGCGCAAGACGAACGCACATTAAACTAATTCAACAAAACCTCAGAACAGAAAAGCGCAGTACAAAAAATGCTCCAACTCGAACGGAGTACCGAAGTGAACAAAGACCCACTCAGCGAACGCTAGCTCATCACGCACGCTGCCTAGGTTGAGCCAGCGACGGAAACCAACGAAAACTCACAAAGTTCGCTGAGTACTTTGTCGGCTTCGTTCAGGCGCAAAATGCACGAACAACTGGTGTCCCGTACACGACAAACACAAAGGCATTGGGACCAATCCTGACGCGAATATACACACAAACACAGAGATATCACGCAATCAGTCTTCCCAATTCGTGCCCCTTATACATTTTTATCATTTATTGCAACAGAAAATCTTTCAGTGTAAACAGTCTAAAAATGGGAAGAGAATGAATATCCTAGAAAAGTGGACTGCATTTCTTTTTATTTCTTTTTGTTCTTCTACTTAAGTTTTCCAAATTTTCCTTCTTTCGAGTCGAACTATTTGTCAATTACTCTTGTACCTTCAAACTTGTAACAAAATCTCTCTCGTAAGAGCCGATCCATAATAAAACAAGTTCAAAGAAACAATATTTTTTATCCACATCAATACGTCTAATACTCTTCGTTTTACTTAACTATATACAAAACAAATTATATCCGATTACTTTTTCTTTAAGTTTCTAATTTTTCTATTAATTGCGTTTAGAGTTTCCATTGTTGTTAGTATGTTAATCTTTTCAACAACTGATGCATTAGTGCTTTGTTTTAATAATTTTTTCAACAATTTGATATTAACTTTTCCAATTGTAATCCATTCGTCTATTAAATCCACTGATGAGCTTTCATCCAAATGTTCGAGAGCTTTCTCCATTAAATCAATTAGTTTTTTATAAACGTTAGAGTTTATTTTAACTTCGCTATTCATTACGTTGAAGTTGGAGAAGTCCATCTTGTCGATGATGCAGGAAAATATGTAATATGACGTCACCTAACACGAAGGTGGACCCAGAACTGACCCTGTTACATACTACTGCGAGGAGGTTGCCAAATATTTGTATTCAGATGACTCTGAACGGATGTCAATGTATTGGTATCATTAAACTTCATTAGTTTATTCTTCTATATAAGCATCCCATTGGTATGCAAACCAAAAAACTTCTGGAGTACCTGCAAGAAGTTTTTCAAAACACAAGTGTTAAATATATTTTCTGAGAGTAAAATTACACTAACAAGAAAGTAATGTCCCAGCAACAAAATAACTTTGTTGAGCGTTTTTGTTGCCTCAACCAAATTTTGGTTGTCAATACAAAATTATTTTGTGTTGCCCGCAATTGCCCAACAAAATATTTTGTTGATGAATCAACCAAATTTTTTTGTTCGATCTGCGGCGTACATTTTTTTTCAAAATCATATATTTATAATAATTAATATTCAAATTGTATTATTATATTATTCTGTCACATTATTATAATTTATAAATAACAAACAAATGGATTTAAAACATAAACATCAAAGGTCAATATTTGAGTATAATAAAGATAAACTAACCATTACTGCAAGGCAACGTAAAAAGTATGTCCAATACTGGGACTATAATAAATATCATTGAGTATTTTTTATATTCTAACATAAGTGGCACTGTTTTTAAACTCAAATTTACCAAAAAAAAACTCACAATGAGTGCGAAGTTCGTTACAATAAACATCACTCGTTAAGTGCCCTGCTGGAAGTAAAAAGATAGAAATTTTATGATAGAACTTTTCTATCTCTTTCAAGTAGCCGATTTGCATCCCCAAAACGCTATCTCTTTCTATCCCTCTGTATATTCCTCTGTAATATTGTAACCTGCAGATTTTACAAGGTATACATTGCGTATACTCGACAGTTAACGGTTTGTTAATTTAATAGAAAATGATACTCAAATGAAGGCAGCAGAAAAAGAATCTAATCACGGAATAAAGTGTCAAATTAGATATTATGGAAGATTGAGTAGGTTCTCGTAAATAAGCTTTGAATCGCCCTTTGTTTAATAATAATACCGACCAGACCTTTATTCGCACACAATAATAATAGTAAAGGAATCGATCAGATGACCGTTACGAACGTAATAGACCTTATTGATAATAACAATAACTTATCCATCAAGAATACAAGACATTATCATATAATTTTAGATTTAAATGAATACAATTCCCCAACTTTAAATAATGTATCGAGAACTTCGAAATTGAAAAATTTAACATCTAAACGAAATTATGAGAATTACCAGATATCATGACCCAAAAACAAAGAAAAGCATACATATGAAAATACAGCATTAAAATTATTGGAAATTAGACAATAGTATGCAAAAGAGTCAATAAAAATTGATAGCGGAAGGTCAATTATTAGTTTCACCGCATATAATATTTTACGTCATTAAAATAATACAATAGACTATAGTCCAACACATTAAAAATCGAGGTGAGAAAATGTGGCACGTAATACACAATTATAGTCGCAATAGGCGACGAATTCATAACAATAACAAAATAAAATATACAATAACCAAGAAGTAAAACATAATTAGATAACGATACCCAAAGACACCAATCCTCCGAAATTTATGCCAATCGACGGAGGAATCGCTCATACAAAAGCTGGGCCCCAAAACCAAACCGATATCCTTCTGACCGTACAAACGAATTCCAAAAACCATCCAGAGCGTTCTATTGAGAGTTAAATACGAACACGCCACACTAAAATTATACAAATTAACAAAAATAGACACTATTAGCACTACCAATCACAAAATTAAACACTTCAACTTATGGTGAATTCATAATAAATGTTATACCTCTCAGAATCCCTCTGAGCACGAGAGAGTGGCGCAAAAGATGCCCTATGGTCAAGCGAGCAATCGAAAGAAAGAAGGATTTCAATAATTGTAACCGCTCGCCCGACACCAAGCCTCTCCCTACACCCCTCTCTACCGATTATATTAATTACTGTGATTGGTTTGGCTCTTAGCGTCTCACATCTTAACATTTTATTTCTAATTCCCCGCGGAATTATAAAGCTACCGCCTCAATATCTATCTCTTTCTTTCTCTCACTCTATCTCTGTTAGCCGATTTATGACATATCAGAGGAGAGAGGTGGGTTATAGAAAAAGAAACACCTTGTTGTTGAGAAAAAATAGATAGGTTTATTTACCTGGCATAAAAAAACCTCCATTCAGCGAATGGAGGAAAAAAGCCCTTCACAAGAAAAACTATAATCGACAAAAACTTACAGTAATGCTCTCAACACTTTATCAGGAAGCACACATTAATCCAAAAAAAACAGAAAACACACACAATGCTGACGCGAATAAACGAAAGTGTACAAAGGTGGAACAGCCACCTCTGTAAAATGTTCAAAAGGTATCGACTTCGAAAACTCCCGAAAAGCGTACCGCTCACTCTGAACTCTCGAGCTCAACTGATCAAAGCTTATATTATAACAATAAACCTTGAATCAGTCGTAAAACTAATTATAAGGGTCTACAGATTTATAAATACAAGGCTTATAACTACCTGCTTGAACAATAGAAGCAATAAACCTTGTACCGTTCGAATTGAAAATAAAGACAAAATTAAATTATATAAGGAACATTTTCAAAGTTAAAATTAAGAATATTTCTGAACATTCCGCCCGCCTTCGTCCGCAGAACGAATAATAATAGCACATCAAATACATACATCGTTTATAGACCTAAGTACGAAGTACATAATATGCTTATGCTAAGAAGCTAAGGCAGCTAAACATTAAGATACGCAGCTAAGTATCCTAATTTAGGCAGTGATGTCTCACTAAGATGGTAAATATAACGGGCAAAGATTCGCTATGTGGCGGCGTAAGGTAGTAGTTGCCGTTTTTACTTCAACGACTCGTACTAGCCCATCGGGTCCAGGGTGTACTTGGATTACTCTTCCTAAAGGCCATTTTGATGGTGGGTATCTGCTGTCTTTAACTAAGACGAGTTGACCTACTGAGAAATTCTCAGATGGATCGCGCCATTTGCTTCGTTCTTGCAGGTGATGTAGGTACTCAGACGACCATCGTTTCCAAAAGTTGTCTCTAATTCGTTGAAGTAATTGAAAACGTGATAAACGATTTTCTGGCACTTCAGGAACCCCTGCATCAGGAAGAGGGCCCAGAGAACTTCCAACCAGGAAGTGAGCTGGAGTTAATGCGGATAGATCATCCAGTTCGTTGGTGAGAGGATGCAATGGGCGTGAGTTTAAACATGCCTCAATTTCCACCAGAACAGTGGAAAGTTCCTCAAATGTGAGATTATGATCTCCTATCATTCGTCTCAAATGGTGCTTTAC
>UCOH01006397.1:0-41189 GCA_900474275.1 Synergus japonicus
ATTAATAAATATAGTGAAAGCAAGGAATAAAAACTGAAATTATATGATTTGGAAAGTAATAATTATCTCACAGAATAAGTTATCGATAGCTCAATTGAAGTTGTTGTTGAAGTTGACAATTGATGACAACCTCCAAACCGAGCCAAAACAAAACCAATGAGACTGATGTTATTGGTCAATGCCAATAATAAGCTCGTATTGGAACAAAATTGTTCAGTAAAAATCAAAAAGATTGTTGAAATAATTTGAAGCTTTGAAAAGGATAAAGAAAAGTCATAGAGATTCAGAAAATTGAAGAAAAATATCAAGAACCAAGACGATAAGATATATGTTAATAAGAGTAATAACATTTGAAATATACAAATTAATAAGCAGATAGACAATAACGTTTTAAACTCCAACAGTGTTTCATAAAAGAATCTTCTCAAAATGTAATGCAAGAATTTTCTCTTGGACCAGTTAAAAATAACAATGCTCTACAAGACATGAAAAAGCTGATTCCAAACATCTCAGAACAAACGGCTGTGATTACTTTAAAATATACTGAAATTCTTGGAAAAAAAATATTCTGCGGGAACTATTTTTGTAACTCGAATTACCGAAGAGAATCCTCAGTTTGGAATTGTTAGGGAAATATTTCACTGCGATAGTGTTTATATCCAAGTAGAAGAATTTGAAACGCTTTATTTTGATCACTATTACCACCCATATGTTGTAAAATCTAATTTTGATAAGTCAAATTTGTTAATTAATATCGAATTGATACCTAAACTACCGCCGTGTTTATATTTGAAAAAGAATAAGAAAGAGTAGATTGCAACAAGGTACAACGTCTAGAATAATATATCATGTATCTAAATATAATAATGTAATATGTTGCTAAATTATTATTATATAAAAAGTATTGTATACGTACACAATTCTACTGAAACAAGTTTCTCCTCATTTTATCTTTTTTACAGTCCTCATGAAAATAAATATTTACCCTCAGATATCAAAATATAATGATTTTTAGAGATTATTATTGATATTTCAAATTTTCTAAGACTTTAAACCATACAGTGACTAGTTGTTAATATATAAATTATCCTTTCTATAAGTTAAATTTTTTCGCTGATGGAATAAGATAAATGCACCAGTAATCGTCACTATGTATTATCTAAATTTTAATCGTGAGTATAAATTACAATTAATTAAATATCATGTTAAGGAAGCCAAATTATATTTTTTAAAGTATAATCTGATCACTTCAATAATTTACGAAAAAAATAACAATTAATTAAAAGATATTAATTACGTGTTTAACAAGGTATTATAAGCATTTTAAATATTTCATTTTGCTTAAGGTGACGATTCCTGGTGCATTTACCTTATGTATTTTTCTATTATTTATTATTTATATTTCGGCCAAGATCAAGCAACGTAAATAACAACAGCGGATCGCATTCCCCAGTGGTCTCCTATCCAAGTTCTAACCGCGCCAAACGCACATTTTCCGTAGTCGCCTATGGTAACGGCAAGCATGCGCAGTCCGAAAATCTTAAAAACGCTCGGGAGCCGTACTATTTTGGCACGAAATACTCCATGCGTTTTCAGCATGTAAGTATTGGCGCGTTCAGCGCGACGGTGTACATGCCTTCTTCGCATCCCTTTCCGGCGCTATTCGGATTGGAGCTTCCCATACCGGAATTGCACGAATCGAGCCGATTGTCGTATGACACACGTGTTTTTCTTTCCGCATAGTACGTTCCCATGCTATACTCGCAACAGAATTCTCTCCGTGTACTGAGTATGCTGAATTAGAACACGCTCTGCTGAAATGGATTGTCTAAAAACGAGACTCTAATCAACCGGTTTCGGGAACGATGGTCCAGGAAAAAGCACGAATTTTCAATGAAACTTTAAAGGGGCCGGCAAAATTTAAAGTAAGTTGTTAAAAATGTATTCATTCGGAGAAGAATATTGATTCCAGCAATAATATATCAGTAATTTATGACTTTCTAATTCGGCATAACAATGATACATAACCTCAAAAAATGACAGTTTTTGATATTGTTGCCTAAAAGAAATATTTATATGTATTAATGTATCTGATTTATATGTATGTATTTATATTTTTATATTAATTTTGTAACGGACAGTCTTGTCGCCCGTCACATATTCCTATCCTTCAATTGCTATCGCTATCAATTTACGTCACCGAGCGGGCAGGGCGAGAGTTCTATCAGCCGGCTTCCCCTACTACCTGCCGGCTACTCATTATGTAACTACAAGTGCTTAAAAGCACTGAATCGACACATTTTCAATCAGTTCGCCGAGGAGCAGTAAGTCAGCACTCGGTGAAACTCATCTGATCTCTCTGCTAGCGGGTTACCACCATTGCAGAGCGACCGGGACGAAACCTGGACGTCTTCTTTAGGAAGATCCACTAGCTGTACGACTGACAGGTACCCCTACAGAACCTGGGGAATTAAAAAAATCCGATTTTTTCCATCCTAAATGTGAAACCATCTGATACCTGACTAGTGGGCACCCCCATGGCCAGTTATCCGACGAAGAGGGTACGTCAGCCTAAAACCTGGCCTAACCCTGGTTCACTCCTGTCTCCCCCTAAATACCATCCTGAGAATCCCACTCTACGTTTGACCAGCGGACACCCCCATGGCCAACCTTAGAGGTAAAGGGTGTGTTGATTTTATAGTCAACTCACCCTGGGCTATTCCTATCTAAACCGTACCTGGGGAACACCGCATAAAGAAAGAAGTCAAAAGACAATTAATGATCTCCATCTTCTTTCTCTCTCACTGCACCGTACCGCATACCGCTTGTTAGAGAGAGAGAGAGAGAGAGAGAGAGAGAGAGAGGTAGCGCCCGTCTCGACTGCCGGTGATACGTGACTCATGATTTATATTTTGTAAAACTCACATTTAAGTATCATACATTCAGATACATTTAAATTTTGGTTATTTCATACATTCATTTAGTTTATAATTTAGATATGTACATTATAGGAAAATATATCACCCCTTTATTATTTTTGTTAATATAAATCAGTAGTTAATTTATTTTCTTGCCCTTAAATCTGATCTTGACTCGACTGAAGCGTCCAGTAGAGCAAAAATATTAAAAAACACATGACGTCCAGATAAAGGGACGTCAAATACATCCCGTTACAATTTGTTTTGTTCGTTTTTTTAATTACATATAAAAAAATTATGCTAAAATGTGAAAGTTCTCATATTTACAATGTGTAAGATTTCAGGCATCAGATGGATAGTTTTCAAAATTTAAAAAACGTCATTGATTAAGGAGGTTATCATTGAAAAGGGAAATATTGTCCAACAATGTAGAATCTGCGAAAGAATTTTCCGAATTATTAAATGAAAAAATAACAACAGAAAATTTAAAATTAGAAAACATGTACAATGCTGATGAGTCCGGAATATATTGGAAAATTCTGTTGAACTACACTTTTGTATGAAAGTTGGAGCATTTTGAAAATTTTTGAAACCACTTTTTTTTTAAATTTAAAAATTCTAACGACGGATGTTCGTAGTACTCAAAAAGACAAACAATTTTTCTTAATGACTTCTTTGGATAAAAAAAAAATTGAAAGACATAATATTTTGAAAATCCAAAAAAAATGAAATAAAACTAGAATTAGAAGCCAAACAACGCACAATATGAAAAAAGTCTAAAGATGAAAAATGTTTCTTTTTGAACACTCTATAGGATAGGCATAATAACTTTTTAAATTTCCTTAAAAAATCTAAAATTCAAATTTTGAGTCAAATAACGCGAGATACAGAGAAAATGATAAGAAACATAATTATTGGCTTTAAAAATATCTACAAGTTCCCCTTGAACCATTTTTCAACAGGATGAGTAGTTTTCGTTTTACTCATGAAAAATATTGTTAAACAAAGCCGAGCGCGAGGTTTAAATGAAATATCCAGCACGAAGCGCGAGTGCCCTGATGAAAATGTGCTCCATAGGGTCGATAGAACCTTAAGTAAATTAGCTTTCGTTTGCATTCCATTCCATTTTGTAGTAATTTAAAAATAAATAGGTGCAAATGTCGCGACGCTTGCAAGCGCCCTTCGGGGCGCCAGCATCCTGAAGGGCGCAATCGTCGCGAAGCGCGCAAGCGTCCCGCAGGGCGCAAGCGCGCAACACGGAGCGCGACGAGAATGTGTACGAGAATGTGCCCGCGTAAGCGGGCAGATTTTTTTACAATATTTTTGCAAAATAAAGTAAAAAAATCTAGGATTTTTCATACCTTTTTTTGTTCTTTCTACATTTTTGATATCTTATCGTATTATTATTCAATTATGAAACAGCCTAATCGCGTCCTCGATTGTTTTCGTTTCCAACAGTGTTATTATTTTTATTTTTATCATTGTTAAAACTTGCAAAATAACGGTAAAACCGATTGACAAATTTTACAATTTTTCAGCTAATTAAATTTTGCGATTAAAACACGCATTTTATATCGAAAGTGCAAGTTCTATATAGCTACTATAGTTTTTTGGGTCGCTGATTACGAATTTGCTATTGTTTTTTCAAAATTAATTTGTTTAAACAATTTGTTTAAACAAATTATTGCAAAAAATGATTGCAGAATCGTGATCTACGGGAAAGAATATTTTGAAAACATATATAGATAATTTTCATTATTTAAACAATTATATATATTATTAATAAATATCTTTTCTTCACACCAAATATGTTGTTAAATACGGTTTTCTGTGTTTTCAGGGTTCCTGATAACAAATTTGATATTAATTGTACAAAATTTTATCTTTTACATATTTTTTTGAGCATTCATCCACCAATATAAAAAAAATTATTTAAAAAATTTTCAAAATGCTTCCACTATTTGAATTTTTATCCGAAATGTCTGACCAACGTTCACAAAATGTCCGGATGTATGTGTGTGTTTGTGTGTATGTGTGTGTGTGTCACGATCCAGCAATTTCTTGATAACGCGTAGAGATAAATTGATGAAATTTTGCATAGTTATTCCACTATATACCTAGTTGAATTTCTTACAAGGGTAATCAAATATTGAAAGTTTAAAGCTGATGTAAGGAAAATTAATACTCCTTTCATCGAGACGAATTGATTGATGTATATGATTAATACATTACATTAAAAAATAAGGAAGTTATGTTTATTTATAATTTTGAAAATTAATTTTTCGCTCTATGTTTTCAAATAATCAAAATTTTGAGTTGACGTAAGGAAATTGAATATTCTTTATGCCGAGATAAATCGATTGACCTATATGATTAATGCATTTCATTGAAAAATAAGAAAGTTATGGTTAATTGTATTTCTAAAAAAGTAATTTTTCCACTATAATTTCTGAAAGAATTAAAATTTAAAGCTGATATAAAAAAAATCAAGATTCTTTGTGTCTAGACGAATCGATTGACCTGTAAGAATAATTAATTTCATTGAAAAATAAGAAAGCTATGCTTTATTCGAGTTTTCGAAAATTAATTTTTTGAATATAACTTCTCAAATAATCAAAATTTAGTGCTGATGTAAAGAATACTTAATGTTTCCTCTATGAGGAGCAAATCATATTTGCTTACAGGAAGCAAAGCGTTCATTGAATGAGTACATAAGTTGATACAACTTAACAGCTAGTTTAGGATTTTTTACTTTTAAAGCATTTTTTACATTTAAATTTTTTTGTAATATTAATATTGTAACGTCTAAGATATCACAGGCACACAAAAAAAAAGGTCTTGTTACAGAAAGGTGACCTATATACCCTTATGGTTGACGCCACGCTGAGTCCGAATCTCGTGTCCGTTTACCCCCACCACGTCATAATTTAGGGCAATTCAAGGTCAAATCGCCAAAAAAAAAATTTTCTTTTAAATGACCACTATTCCTAACGTTTTTCGGATCCCTGAATACGAATCCGAGGTCTACTTGACCCTATCGTATCACTAACAAGGTCAATTTATGATCAAACCGGTAAATATTACAAAAAATGGCTATTTGACTGCAGATTCGGAAAGGACGAGAAATTGTACGTCCAGATATAAAAGCATAAAAAAATAAATAAAACAAAGAACTCTGAACTTTTTAATTTTGTGATAGGTCTATGATAGGTCACTCTTTTTTTCATTTGTAACGCACTCTTTTGTCCTTAAAAGATCTGTGAAGAGGATTTACTTTTCTTTTTAAAGAGTCTGGCGACCAGCAAATATCTGCAACAAATCTTTAACTAAAGACTCGTAATCATCACTCTTCTGATTTCCCAAGAAATTCTCTGCGACCTTTTTTAAAGGTATTAATGACACATTTGGTTTTAATTCTATTATACTACATTGAAGATATTGTATGCCAATGTAAGTTCCGTGAAGAAACCAACAAAATCAGTGATTAAAATTAAAACTGGAGCTCAGGAGCGTATGGATATCACTGAAAACATTACTGAGCCTATGGATGTTACTGAAAACACAGCCGATCAAAGTGACAGGGAAAACTCAGACAATCAAACCTTAACATTTCCACTCTGATTTTGGGACAACAATCGGGTTTTACGAAAACTCCCTGTTTCTTGTGTCTTTGGGATAGCAGAGATAGAAAGAAACATTATGAACAAAAAGATTGGCCAAAGCGAGAAAATTTCCAACCCGGATCCAAAAATATAATACGTGAACCGTTACTAGATCCTTCAAAGATTTTGCTTCAGCCTCTTCACATCAAACTTGGTCTAATCAAACAGTTTGTCAAAGCCTTAGACAAAGATGGCAACTGTTTTCAATATTTGGGAAAGAAATTTCCAGAAATCAGTGATGCTAAATTGAAAGAAGGTATCTTTGATGGTTCTCAAATTCGTACTTTATTTAGAGGCGAAAAATTTTTCATAGAAATGAATCCTAAAGAGATGGCTGCATGGTCAAGTTTAAAAAAGGTCGCAGAGAATTTCTTGGGAAATCAGAAGAGTGATGATTACGAGTCTTTAGTTGAAGATTTGTTGCAAAGTTTCAAAAATTGAGGCTGCTTATTGAACTTAAAGTTACATTTCCTCCATTCTCAGCTTGACGACTTCCCAGAAAATCTCGGAGACTATAGCGAAGAACAAGGTGAGCGATTTCACCAGGATATTAAGGAAATGGAACGTCGCTATCAAGGAAGATGGGATGTAAATATGATGGCAGATGTTTGCTGGTCGCTTAAAAGGTCAAAACAGCCAGACTCTTTAAAAAGAAAAGTAAATCCTCTTCACAGATCTTTTAAGGACAAAAGAGTGCGTTACAAATGAAAAAAAGAGTGACCTATCATAGACCTATCACAAATTTAAAAAGTTCAGAGTTCTTTGTTTTATTTATTTTTTTATGCTTTTATATCTGGACGTACAATTTCTCGTTCTTTCCGAATCTACAGTCAAATAGCCATTTGATCATAAATTGACCTTGTTAGTGATACGATAGGGTCAAGTAGACCTCGGATTCGGATTCAGGGATCCGAAAAACGTTAGGAATAGTGGTCATTTAAAAGAAAATTTTTTTTTTGGCGATTTGACCTTGAATTGCCCTAAATTATGACGTGGTGGGGGTGAACGGACACCAAATTCGGACTCAGCGTGGCGTCAACCATAAGGGTATATAGGTCACCTTTCTGTAACAAGACCTTTTTTTTTGTGTGCCTGTGTATTTATTTAAAGGAAAATCAAAATAACTTTTACTTATCTTCCCTAATTTCTTCGTTTTGATTAACCCTCGTGAGAAGGCTAATTCGGGTTTTTAAAATTTTTTTTCCCGTAGATCACGATTCTGCAATCATTTTTGCAATAATTTGTTTAAACAAATTGTTTAAGCAAATTAATTTTGCAAAAACAATAGTAACAATGTAAAATTTGTCAATCGGTTTTACCGTTATTTTGCAAGTTTTAACAATGATAAAAATAAAAATAATAACACTGTTGGAAACGAAAACAATCGAGGACGCGATTAGGCTGTTTCATAATTGAATAATGATACGATAAGACATCAAAAATGTAGAAAGCAAAAAAAAGGTATGAAAATTTTGATAGCACCATCGAAAAGAGCACATTCAAAAATAGTAGGTAAGGTACCTTTTAAATTTGTTGTCCTACGTTTTCATAGTGAAATATCTTGCAGAAAAGAGTACTTTAAAAATGTGTCTTTTTGACGTTAATGGGTTAATAAATAATTGGTAAATCAGCAAAACCAAGAGATTTGAAAAATTTTATTCCTGGAAAAGCAATATTATATCAAATTAATTACCTTCGAAAACTTGATATTCCCTATTCAGCCCAGAAGAGTGGATGAATGAATTGTGAGATATTCAAAAAATGGTAAACGAAAAAAATTATACAAATTTTTATCAAAAATGGCTGGCTAACGAACTTGATCTTTATTTTAGAACAATAAAATAGTATACCAAAGGCCAATCAAATCGGTCAATTCTTTCGAAAGTTATCGTGCTCACAAACTAAAACCTACAGACAGACAGACAGACAGACAGACAGGTAGACAGACAGACAGACAGAAATATTAATAAAAACATGTTTTTTGGGTTCAGGGGATCACAAAACGTCGTCATTTGACAGAAAATTGGGAGGGGGGCAAATTTTACACAAAACTAATACATTCTCTGATGAGAATGTAAAAAACATAGGATTAGGCGATGGCCGTTAGACTGACGCTACCAATATTAATCAATAATCACGTCAATACAACGAATCAAAATTAAATCAATACACTGCAAACGATCGTTATAGAATTTCCCGCACAATTGCATCATATATTTATACTTATTTGATATCTGATAATAAAAAATAACAAAATTTACAATGTTTTTACTAAAATAAGAAATTTTTATGCCGAGGCAGAATATTTTTAGAGTTTGTTAGTTTCTGCCACAAAATGGTTCATCCTTGAAAATAACTGCCTCCAATTGCGTAACCACTATGATTTTCGTACATTTGACACCTCAGACAATAGAAAAAAATTAGTTTGGAACCAAAAATCGATTATTGCCATCTCAACATTCGTAGTAGCCAAAAGTTCCCTTTTATTTGGAATGAGCCATATATACATACATACCTGAACCATTCATACCATGCGCATCGGATTATAGCTCACTCAGTGGTACATACGTTCAAAGGATGGAAAAGGAGTCCCATGAATATTGCCCAAATTTCATTTAACCTAAATTTTATTCGATTGAAAATCAAGTTATCGAACACCTTTTTACCATGCTTTTTAATTGTCAAATGACTTAATCTTTATTTGTCCTAAATATTGTTTACTATATTTGTTATTATATCGAATTGTTTTTTGGCATAATTTCCACATTTCAGAACTTCTATTCGGCATAATATTAATTTTGCCTAATTTTCACGTAATCCATTTCTTATTTTTCCAAATTTTTACTTGAAATCATTTTCATTTTGTATAATAAGCATATAACCTAATTTTCAATTGCACGAATTTGCATTTTTCATATTTTGCGTTTATACGATTTATTATTCGACATAATTTTTAGATTCCTGAATAAGCGTATAATAATTAATATAATAATTAATATAATTCATTCATTCGAATCGATTATTTGTCATAATCCTCACTCTTCCGAATCTTCATGTGTCCGAAATTTCATTTGGCATACTACCAATCCGCCATAACAATAATGGTAACTAGGTGTTCGATAACTTGATGTTCGACCGAATAAAATTTAAGTTAAATGAAATTTGGGCGATATTCATACGCCTCAAATCGGTCAAATTTTCATTTTTTGTAAAATGGTTATAACCATTCGATAGAACAGGAAAAAAGCTATCAAAAACATGTGGGACAAAATTTTGTATATTCCATAGGAAAGTAGCTGTATACCATAAAAATAGCACGAATCCACACAAAATCTAAAAAATTCCCCCTCCCCTATCTCGGTAAATTTTCATCCAATCGATAGGACACGATAGGATAATATAGAATACGGTAGGATAAAATACGACATGATACGATAGGATACAATATAATTTTATAGAGTAAGATACGATATAATGTGATTGGATAGAATGCAATAGAATACGATACGATAGGATAAGAGAGAGAGGGGGAGAGCGAGACCTCCGGTTTATTTATTTAGGTATTTTTACTTTCTGTATTACTTTACTTACTGTACTACTTTTGCAGAACTTTCTTTCCTGTACTGTAAATCCCATTTTATTGTATCCTATCCTATCGTATCCTATCTTTATACGATAGGATAGAATACAATACAATAAGATACGATAGGATAAGAGACAGGGGAAGAGAGAGAACCTTCGGTTTATTTATTTCGGTATTTTCACATTCTGTCCTATTTAATTTCTGTACTACTTTTGCAGTACTTTCGTTCGTGTACTTTAAATGGCTCCCTTCGAGACGCTTAAGGGTTTAGTACCAAAGTTTTCACCTTTTCTTTAAAGAAATTTTTTATCAAATAAAAATGTAACCATTTTAAAAAGTGGCGTACATAATTCAGAAAAAACTATTGGACCGATCAGGCTGAAATTTGGATATGTTATTCTACACATATGTTGCTATCCCAAGAACCAAAATAATTGAAATTCGAAAAAAAAAATATAAAATGATCGATTTAAAAATTGTTCACCTTTTTTTTAACCTAAATTGCTTTAAAAAAGGATTAAATATTAATCAATAATTATGACTTTGGTTCATGCCATAATGACATATGCACGTATTTATCATAAAATTTTTGTCAAAAATATTCACTGGAAATGGAGATACAAGGCGAACTGCAAAGGTCCTTTAAAAAAAGTTGAAATACAGGTAACGGTGTCGGCCATGCCAGGATGTTTGAAAAAAAAAATGTTTTAGTAAACTACATGAGATTCTATAGAGGATAGATCTCTAGTTTTTGAAAATATAAAAATTACAAAAATGGCGTAGTTTTGAAAAAATAAATTCGTTCGTTTTTTGTTTATAAAAGTTGTAATTTTTTATATAACAAAAAGTTAGAGGTCCATCCTCTGTAGAAACATATAATAAAGACTGTGTAAAAATTTGAAGTTGATCGGATGATTAGTTTTCAAGCTCCACCGTCACCCGATTTTAAAAATGCAGTTTTGAGAAAAATGCATTTAAAATTTTCAATACAGATTTGATTTGCGGTAAATTTTTACTTCCTATTACGCGATTTGATGACCTGTTTGGCTCTGGAGCCTTTTTTATGGTTGTATTAAGGTTTTTCACTCATTTAAAAATTTTTTGAACATGTTTTTTGTTTGTTTTCTATCTTGCAATTATCTTAGCGTTAATGAACAGTGTCGCTTTAAAATGCTTATATTTCAAAACTATTAGATATATGAATTACAAATTTTGGGTACTTATATTTAGGATGATTAGCTATGAAAAATGCAAAAGAAAAAAGATCGATTTTTTTAAAATGAGAAACTAGCATAGCCCCTTAATCTAAAAGACAGGGTGATCGATTTTAATCAGCCCTATCCGACTCCCCGATCATTTGTACAGCAGCGGTTGTCGCTTATAAGATCCCACATAATCGAAGAACGCATCCGCTCGCCAACAGATAGCGCCACATCTGTCCTGCTGTGACGCGCCTTAATAAGAAAAAGCGTGAAATTTCAAATTGCTTGAAATTGTTTCTGTTGAATCTGCTCACAGAATCTGAATCTGCAGGTATTGCCACTTGAAGGATTTGAAAATCCAACTATCCTAAGGAAGGAAATAATCAAACACACAAAACTCGATAAATTCTAATTTATATTCAAAACAAGAACACACTGATTAATTTTACAAGTGAGATACACGTTCTTAAAAGACAACTCGACTGATTTGAACATTCAAATAGTACCGTACTTGAGCTTTCGCCGAACTTGGGAGAGAACAACCTTCCAAGCCGAGAGCCAAGAAAAAATCTAAATCTCTAAATTAAAACTAGAGTACAGTGAGGTAGTGAGTAGGTACGTAAAACTAGAGGGAGGATTACAATATAAGGAGAGGTGGAAAGATGCACAATTTGGGGAATTCCGTAGGTAGGCAAAACAAAAATATTTAATGATTGTTCCACCCACTATGCACGGATTAATATAGAAGAACGATGCTGTAATGACCAAGCCTGTCCTAAGTACGTACCCCCATAAAATCATACCTGGTCGTAAATAACCCGGATTAGGTGAAAGTAGAAATGCCCTAATAAATGACCGTGCTACTGGGAGTAAAAGCATTTTCCTATTAATAATCTAAAATAACTTAATTCTATAGCCGATCTGCTCGTTTTTCCTAGTGTTGCCAAAATCTCATTATTTTATATAATAATTTTAATTCAAATTTTCCCGCTAATAAAAGGAGTTACCATATTTATAATGTCGATAAAACAGGCTCATTTTAAAAAAAGGACTTTTAGACTCCAATTATTATTATATATTTTTTAAATATCAATTACCTATTAAATAATTATTAACTAAATTAATTAAGGATGTTTTTATTTAATATTAATCAATGATTATCCCAAAATGATTAATTAATTTTTCACGCAGAACGATTGTGGCGCCATCGTGGATAACTGTAAGCGACAACTACATTTTCCATTAATCGGATAGGGTTGATTTTAATCTAAAAGTATATTCGAAAATATTTTATTTACGAAAAAATGGTTTAGACAAAAGTTGACCAACATCGAGAGGGCCATTTAACTGTACCATCAATTTTGATCTTGAGTTAAATTTTCAAGGTCATTTGCTTCAAACGCGCGCCAAATGCACGTTCGGCGCGTTCAAGATGCTTACGTTGTTTTGCGTTGTTCGATCTGTTCTCGATGTTTATAACGATTAATCCAACAATTCTACATATATTTATTATAAGAATTTTCACTTTTTAGAAAATCAATTTTTCAAAAATGTTCTTTGGTACAAACCCCTTAATAGGCACCGAAAATCGATGTTTCGTTACACGTGGCATGAAAAATATATTATATGAATTTTATTCTTATGCAAGAAATCTCTATTCAACTATTCTCGAAAAGTATCGGAAGTTATCGCAAGTTTATGACTTTTCGATAGAATGGTATATGGATATATATTCATCGATTCTTATCGACGCTTTTTCCATCACTAATAGGATGACAATTTTGATTGAAATATTATACGAACCTGTAATGGTGTACTTTCAGCGGACATTGAAGTAAAACCAACAATGTCGCTAAAGTAAATAGTGACGCAGTCAAAACCTTCAGCTTCAACTTTATTGCCGCGTTTCAATTGCTCGACAACGTATTTCGGCAGCATCTCGTATAATAATGCATCTAAATAAAATTCCCAATTAAAGTTATTGAGGTTAACTAATGGTAACTTTTACATGCAAAATTTTTAAAACGAAAATGGCAAGACTGACAAATTTAATGCACTCAGCTTGATGCTTTCCAGTTTATTTCTCAAACAGAGAGTTTCTAGAGATGGGACATTTTTTCTCAAAAGTTCCCACCCTGAAATATAACTTTGTTTGATCGAACTCAAACTAGGGCAAAATTTAGTCCTACTATGTAGTACTTCACAGGAAAAAATTTTTTCGATTGGAGAAAAATTGATCGAGATAGGGGAGGTGAAAAATTTTGGATTTTGTGCTGGTAGACACTATTTCTATTACACTATTATCTGAAATACAAGACATCGGTTTTTTTTTGTTTTCGAGTTAAATAAAGAGCAATACGGTGCACCGGCAGCGTACAGTGGGTTAGATTAAAAAAAATCGATAAAAAGAGACCAAGATGCCTATCCAAAATTTGGGTGCTGATTCTTATGATTTTGAACTCGCTGATATCAAATTTCGGATCAAAAAGTTGAAAGTAATCGGTCAATTCGTTCGAAAGTTATCGGTCTCACAATCTAAAAATCTACAGACACACAGACAAAATAAGAATTTAGAATGATAAGAATAGATGACTTAAATTAAGGGAAAAATTAAGATAATGTCGAAAAACGATTAGATTTAATGCAGTGATATCCAAGTTTGTCTTCCCCTCTCCTAACACCTTTAGTTTTGTGGCTGGTTTTTCCTTTGGTGCCGGGCGGCCCAGACCAAGCTTTAATAAAATTTTCGAATTATAATTTTTGAAGGATGTATCTGCACTGAAAAAATGGATCATAAAACTTAGATTTTAAAACCAGAGTATAGAATCCGGTAACATAATAGTACATTATGTGACATGTGTGAACTGACGGCTTTTTTGAAACGAGCGCGATATTTTTGTAACGAGACTGAAGAAGAGTTACAAAAACAGCGCGAGTTTCAAAAAAGCCTTCACACTAGTTACGTATGATACTTTTCATAACAAAATCATAAATGGTGTGAAAAAAAGCATCATATAATACTCTTCAATACAAAAGACACGAAAGTAGCAAATTACAGAAAGATGCATGCTGGGGGCGAGGGTGTCCAGTGGCTAAGCCCCGGCGGGGAGCCCCTGGAAAAACCACTTACTAGTTTATTAACTTAAGTTTTTTAACTTAAAATTTTTATTTTATCATCTTCCATAACTTAAAGCTTTCAACTTAAATCTTATTGTAACAATTTAGTCTAATGTATAATGTTTCAATTTAAAAAGTGCTGAGATATCAATCAAAACCGAGTTAAATTAATTTCATTTTGAATCGCGCGCCACATATTAACCAATGACAGTATTTCTTCAAGTTGGGTGCTTATCTAGATAAGGTAGATGCCTACATACACTTGTTAAAAACATTGACTCACCTCTGCCGGTAAATGCTCTCAATGTATTTTCGTAACTCAAGACCGTTACGAAAATACGCAGACTCTTACAAATGAGACTCTTTTTTGAACTCTGACGTCACACTGTGCGAACAGAGCCATCATTTTGAATTATACTGAAATTATACAACCCTATTTCAAAAAGCCTACTATATCGATTGCCCATTGAGGCACGAATCACGCCATTTTTATGATTATGTTATGAAAAATATGTTAATGTATATGATCTATAAGTTTTACTATATATATAAGGATATTACTGAACATAATCTCTAGATGTTAGATTTTTATAATCTTCAGCAATTAATTCGTAACATCTGAAAATAATAAACGCCCGTAAAATATCATGGCGGACATGGGTCACTCATGTGTTTTGCTATTTTTTCAAACGCGTAAACGTTTTGTCTCGGACGCGTACTTTTCATAGATAATTGATTATTAACAAGCAAATGTACAAATTTTAATACCTTGGATTATAAATTCTAATATTGTGGATTATAAATTTTAACATCTTGGATTATAAATGTTAAAATTTATATTCGATTCAGTTTATAATCTAAGATATTATCTGATAATATCTTTTTTAAATTCTAGAGATTATGGTTTTAATAATCCAGATTGCTGTCCCATAGTTAATAGTCCAAGATTATAGCTAGTAACATATTTTTCATTACCGCTTACAATCCATTTTTCTCAGAATTCGCCATTGCCTGATCAAACTCAAACTTGGGTAAAGTATAGTTCTACTAGGTACAACTTTAAAGGAAGAAGATTTTTTCGATTGGATAAAAATTGACCGAGATAGGGGAGGAGGAATTTTTCGAATTTTTGAGATTTTGTGCAGTTTTGTGCTATTTCAAAGGTATTAAACTCTTTTCCCATGGAATATACAAAATTTGATCCAACATGTTTTTGATAGCTTTTATCCTGGTCTATCGAATGGTTGTAACCATTTTTTAAAAAATTGAAAATTTGACCGAATTTTTAGAAAATCAATATAGTTTTGACTTTTGCAAAAAAAGGCATCCTTTTCTTTTTCTCAAAATAAAGCTTAAGTTTTTATCTTTCGATGCTGTAAATTTCATCTGGCCGTTTTTTGTAGTTTTCGAGAAATTAAATAAATTTCTCGAAAACAACAAAAAACGGCAAGATGAAATTTACTCATTTATCGTATCAATTATGAACATTTATTATTTATTAAACTGCTCTCTGTATTGTACAGGGTTGAGACTGTCATTAAAGTTTTGTAATGCCTGCATTACAGTCATTGTAGGGACGTAATATTAAGGAAATAAATTTCTATCTAATAAATATATTGTAATACGTGGTAATAATGTCATCGTATACGTAATTATTGCGTTAGGTGTAGTGTTCAATTTTATTTATAAGCTATTTTAAACTTATCCTTCTTTCCCTTCTTTTTTCTGATTGGTTGTAACTTTTTAACTTTCTCATTTACTTGAAAATAAATTACTTCTTTGGTCTTTTCGGTACACGATGATGCTATTTCTACGTATTACAATATATTTATTAGATAGAAATTATTTCCTTAATATTACGTCCTTACAATGTCTGTAATGCAGGCATTACAAAACTTTAATGACATTCTCAACCCAGTACAATACAGAGAGCAGTTTAATAAGTAATAAATATTCATAATTGATATGATAAATGAGTCCGAAGAAGTACCGCCACACGGAGAAAACTGGAGGGTCAAAATCTGAGGGTCAAAATTTAGAGGGTCAGTCTGACCTTCTAGATAGTCAGATCGGCCTTCTATAATTTTTTCGACATAATCAATTTGATTCTTGTTTTATATTCAGTTTAACAATCCGCAGATAATCAGGTTGACCCTCTGGGATGGTCAAGTTGAACATCATGTTTTTACTTATTCTAACTATCTGAGGTGATTAAGTAGATGCTCTCAGATGATCAAGCCAACCTTCTGAGATGATCAAGTCGATTATCTGGGATAATCGAGCCGACTTTCCTTGTTGTGAGAATCGAATCGAACCTCTGAGATAAATCGAATCGATCAAATCAGCATGCGCAGTCGTCCATCTGTGCACGTTTCATCGTTCTGAACCGACCCGGTCAAGCTTAGCAAAGAGTTTGTTTTTGTATCCCCAGCATGATATAGCCGCGAGGCTTAGTCGTTAAGGTTAGGTAGGAATATGCGTGCTGGCATGGTTCGAAAACCAAGACATTTAAGATTTTTTGAGAGAGTGCGATTATGTGTGTAAAATAAATTAAATATAAATATAAACATTTGTGTGTAAATATATAATATGTAATGCAGATTAATAATGTTAATGTTATAAATCATCTCTACCCTTGAAGCAGAGAAAAATAGGAATATTTTTTTTTTCAACTCTCTGAGATGATCAAGTAGGCCATCTAGGATAATCGAGATTATTAAGTTCACCTTCTGGGAGGGTCATGTTGAACCCCTGAAATGAATGACTCGACCCTCCAGAGATGAACAGTTTGACTATCTAGAAGGCTGTTTACCCTCAAATATGATCAGTCTGACCCTCGAGATAACCAGTTTGACCCTCCATTTTTCTCTGCGTAAGCGTGAAGTGCAGTAGTCTCGAGCGCCGTCGGTGTGGCGCTTTACTCTATATTTAATTTCTCGAAAACAACAAAAAACGGCAAGAAATCTAAAAAATTCGAAAATACCTCCTCCCCTATCTCGGTAAATTTTTATCCAATCGAAAAAATCTTTTTCCTCTAAAGTTGTACCTACTAGGACTATACTGTACCCAAGTTCGAGTTCGATAAGACAAAGTCGAATTCAGAGAGTGATACATTTGAGGAATAATGCCCCATATATATATATATATATATATATATATACATATATATGAAATTTTATTGCGCACCGTTTTTCTTACAGAAAAAAATTATTGCTTTTTACATTCACATCAGAGAAGGTGTTAGATTTGTGTAAAATTTGACCCCCCAGTTTTCATCAAATGTCCACGTTTTGGGACCCCCTGAACCCGAAAAACATGTTTTTACGAATGTGCCTGTCTGTCTGTCTGTAGATTTTAGTTTGTTAGCACGATAACTTTCGAAAGAATTGACCGATTGGATTGTCCTTTGGTATACTCTTTTAGTGTCCCAAAATGAAGGTCAAGTTCGTTGGCCAACCATTTTGGATAAAAATTCAAAGCATTTTGAAAAATTTTGAAACCACTTTTTTTTTAATTTTAAAATTCTGAAGACGATTTTTCGTAGTACTCGAAAAGTTGAACAATTTTTCTTAATGACTTTTTTGGATAAAAAAAATTGATACATGGCATTTTGAAAATGCAAGAAAATGAAAAAAAACTTAATGATGAGGAACATAGTTATTGGTCTTGAAAAGATTAACAAGTTCTCCTTTGGCCATTTTTCAATAGTTTCCTGATAAGAATGTGCTCCTTAAGGTCGATGGAACCTTAAGTAAATTAGTTGTCTTTTGCATTCAAAGCTGTAATTTAATTTCATTAAATTTAAAAAATATACATAAAAATATAAATTATATGTAAGAAATATATAATTTAATCAAATTCAAATGAAACATATATACGTTCTTTAATGCGCAAGCTTCACGAACGGCACAAGCGCGCGAAGCGCGGAACACAGTGCGCGAAGTTCATAACATATTCGGTCACCCGCGCGTCATAGACGCACTCCATTTTTCTAGTAGAAAAAAGATGTGCAATAAAACTTCATATACAGATACACCGGATGGGAAACCAGCCACCAAAGGTGTTTGGAAAGGGGGGAGGCAAACTACTCATTTACTCACGCTTGGACATCACTGATTTAATGCATTGTAGTCGATGTAAAGCCTCGTAGTCGGTCCATTTTCCAATATTTTTAAAATCGTTTAATTAAACTTTCCTCACTTGATAAATGTCTAATACAATATTCTAATCAATTGTCCAAATGTGTGTGTATGTGTGTGCATGGATTTCTCAGGAAGACAGTAATCGAGGGGACTCAAATCTATGGAGCAGTGTATTAAAGCAACAACTAAGTCGAAAAGTCCCATAAAAAAATTTTATAAAGTGCATTGTTTTGAAACTACATAGCAACAAAGTTGGCCAATCAGAAGCACGATTTAGGCCAGCTTGCATCCGTGCCCACGCGAGAATGTGTGAGAACTAGTATTGTACTTCTGATTAGTCAACTTGGTTGCTCTGTAGTTTGAAAACAACGCATTTTACAACATTTTGTTATAGGAGTTTTCGACTTAGTTTTTGCTCTAGTATTTGTAGTTTCACATTTATATATATTTTTAAATATTTAGGAAAATTGTTAATGCTTCCTCTATGAGGAAGCAAAGTGCTCAAAAAATGAGCAAAAAAAATATAAATATAATTAAATGGAATAACCCAGATCGAATTCATAGCCAGTTTATTATTGTATACTAGAACATCTCACCGCGATTCGCGCGCCTATATAATTACTTCACTATCAGGTGTGTAAGCTTAAATCCGCTGTTTGCTCAGAGATAGCGGTAGTGAACATATTTAGCTACAATAGAAACGTCATGCTTTTTTTTGTGTGAGTTCGACACCTGTCTACATAAATCAGTCCACATAGTTAGTTTTTTTATACAACAACATAAATTTTTCCTTGAGTAATCATGTCTAGTTTTGTGCCAGAAAAGGAGTATTTGCGGGAAGCTCTACTTTTTTACTTCAATTTGAAGAAATCGGCTGCCGAATCACATCGAATGCTTGTGGAGACCTATGGTGACAGTGCTTTATCGGAAACAAAAAAAATGCTTGCCGAACAGTTAGGTGTTATTCAACCGGCCATTTCCATGCGTTTACATGCCATGGGAAAGATCCAAAAAAAGGAAAATGGGTACCTCATGAACTGAACGATAGGCAGATGGAGTGACGCCAAAACACATGTGAAATCTTGCTTGCTAGACACAAAAGAAAGTCGTTTCTGTATCGTGTGGTGACTGGAGACGAAAAGTGGATTTATTTTGAGAATCCGAAACGAAGAAAATCGTGGATCGATACCGGACAACCATCAACTTCTTTCTCAAGACCTAATCGCTTTGGATACAAGACGATGCTGTGCGTTTGGTGGGATCAGCAGGGTGTCGTCTACTATGAGCTATTAAAACCTGGCGAAACTGTCGATGCTCACCGCTACCACCAACAACTAATCAAATTGCGCCGTGCTTTGCGTGAAAAAAGGCCGGATTATGAAGAAAAACATGAGAAGCTGATTTTTCTTCACGACAACGCCCCATCGCACACGTCAAAAATGGCCCAAAACTACTTGAAAACACTCAACTGGGAGGTGCTACCTCATCCGGCTTATTCACCAGACCTGACCCCTTCTGATTACCACCTGTTTTCGTCGAAGGGTCACGCGCTCGCTGAACACTTCGATTCGTATGAAGACGTCGAAAAATGGCTTGACCAGTGGTTTGCATCGAAAGATAAAGACTTTTTTTGGCGTGGTATACACAAATTGCCCGAGAGATGGGGAAAATGTATAGCAAGCGAGGAAAAATACGTTGAATAAAGTTTATTTTATTTTCTGCAAAAAAAATACTTTCTTTTGCCTAAAAAACAGCGGATTTAAGCTTATACACCTGGTAATATAATATATTGTATATTATTTTCTCACTGAAAAAAGTGAACAAAGGAATGAGCGTTAAAATAACTTTTAAATATACCTACTGTGACGTGGTATATTTTATACCACGCACATTTTCACATTCTAACCTAAATTGAACTTATTCGCGATAAACTCCTAGCACAGAGTGTTAGGTTGTTTGCACACAACCTGTCAGCTGATTGGAGCACATGAGGTCTCTAACAATCAGCTGACCATCAAGCAATCCGGAACATGGAAAACTAAATCACTGGAAATCTAACTTATATTTTTGTCACACTTTATGTTTAATATTTAGCTCTGAACTATGGGGGGCTTAGAGTCACACATACACACTCTCACACTGACGTCCAATTCGCATCGCTTAGGCAAGAAGAGGATCCTGGTCAAGGTGCACGGATGTGATTTCCGTGCACGATAACAACCAGGAAGATGAAAGCGTAATCAGCTGGTTGCCTACAATTGGTCCACCTAGCGCGATCTCTCGGCCCGGCGAGTCAACGGGGATTTATCGGTCGTCGGTTTTCGTTACGTCGTTACCATTAGGGAATTAACATAACTTACGGTCTCGTGACACTGCCTGTTTCCGCGCATTCGGTTTCTCAGTGAATATTCCCTTTCTCCGCCCTCTCCACGGTACTGTGCTAGCATAGGGTTATGTAACATAAATTCACTTTAACTTTAGAAAATACTTTTGCTTGTTTTGGAGCAAAACAAGCTGGCGCTCAAATGGCTTACGTTAATTAAAATCATTATTAAAAAATAATAAAATCATATTTCTCATTTCACCATTATAACCATTAATTCATCTCTGCGTTATACTACATAACGCAGGAGGTATATTTAAAAGTTTGCTTTTGTTCATTTTTTTCAGTAGCAACTAGTCGTGCTTCAACTTTAGTTTGTTATTATGTATACGTACGTATGACGTACAATGTACTTTAAAGTTAATTTAAAACGTTCCTTTGCTGCTTTCTTTTTTTCAGTTGTAAAAAAACTCATGCTTCAGCAATGAAATAAAATAAAAATGTTGAAAACAACTTACGGTATCATGTGTTTATTCTTTACCATGATCGGCAATTGTAGTTAATGAAATTTTCAACTGAAATAGAGTGCAACATCTTTTTCATAATATCGAAATTGAATACTTGACATTCGATGCCTTCATACCGGTTTGAAAGTAACAGTTTCAACTCTAAGGTTGACCGTAAAAAATAACTGAACGAAGGCATCAAAAGTCGAATTTTCAATTGATGTTATGAAAAATAATATACATGAATTTGTCGCCTTTCGCCCCTTGTCACATAATATACAATTCAAAACAAAAATAAAAAAAATTGTCGAAGAAATAGAAGGCAACGGAAACTAAAAAAAACAAAGTCAAAGACAATGAAAACATCAAAAAAGTTATTAATAAGCAAATTGAAAAATCAAATAGTTGGCGATTAGTTAAAGAAAGAAGCAAAAGAATGAGCTATAAACTAATTTTTGCATAGATTTAATGCAGTAGGTATATATCTACTACTAGTGCAGTGAAAACTCAGAAATAATGCAGGCATTATGCGCTCAAAAATACAGTTCTATGTATTAAATTCATACTTTCAAAAATAAAAAGTAAATTTTGGCCCCTAATTTCTATATAATTCGATGGGATTGTAATGGCTGGGTAGAACAGGGCCCACAAGTCTTATCATCCGTGGGTGAACTGAGTAGCCTACGGGGATAAGGACTAACTCAGAAGAGGGGGATTTTGCAAAAGTAAGAAAAGCAGTTGACACGAGAAAAGAGGGGTTTTTTCCCGGAAGAATCCGAGGCCGCTGCGTGCGGGCGAAAAATCAAGAGCTGGTCAGAGTGACTGTTGAAAGATAGCGGTACCGCGGTCAAATAAGTGTACACCTGTGAATCTAAAAGAACAAAGGGATTCTTACCCTGAGGTAGCTTCGAGGATTGCTGCATATTAAATAATTTGGCTTACGGGGACGCCCGTGTATTTGGACTTTCAAGGACGATCATACCAGGAGTGGGACCAACCATCAGACGCAGGAAAAAAGATCTTAAATTTGGATCAGATCATCGGTCGAGGTATTCCTACCATCGCATTGCTTTGTGGGGTGAGTGAGTCGGAGTGCATCGTGTGAGTTTATAATCGGGTTTGCCGAGCTTCTTAATCGGGATTCCATTCGTATGAATTGTGATAATCGGATCGGTAAAGAAATGTCGCGATTGTAGATTGATGCGAGGGTTGTGATTCCGCGTTTCCTCCGAACACAAGATGTGCGTATTGATTGCTTTATAAAAATAAACTATTAATTGATTGAGTAATACTTTTGTATAATATCGAATTTGTCTTGAAATTACCTAATGTCGCTCCCCAGGACCCCGGTCCGCGTCCAGCGGCCATCTCAGGATTGAGGGGTAAACTTAATTTTAAATTTATGATGATTATTACCGTTCATTTAAATGTTTTGAAAGTCGGAATTTTGAAAAGATTTTTAATGAATTTTAAGGGAATTGAAGATTTTATGGAATTTCAAAATAATTATAAGACACCTAATGGAATTTCAGGAATTTCAACAGATTTTATCAAATATTCAGGAGCTTAAAAAAATTTGAAAGTAGCGTCTACCAGCACAAAATCCAAAAATTCCCTCTCCCCTAACTCGGTCAATTTTTATCGAATCGAAATTGTTTCCTGTAAAGGAAAACAGTAAAAATAAAAATAAAAATAAAAAATCAAATAAAAATAAAAATAAAAGTACCTGTCTTTTTTTTTTCTTCTGTTAGTTGGTCTGTTCGCTCATCTACTAGTGCCTCAAGATTATTCGCATACTTCTCCATCATTGCCATCATATTATCAAAAATATTGGGCTTCCTAGAACGTAAAAAATACAATCAACAAAGTGTTTTAACAATTTAAAAAAACTTTTTATCTTACTTTAAGAAAAAATATGATAGGGAGAAATTTAAGTAATTCTTGACCATACAAAAAAACTATTTGAAGTATTTTTTAATATTCCTTTTTTTTTCTTTTTTTTTAAATAAACATTTAGACACGATTTTCTTGCAAAAATCATAATTCAAGTTTTGTTAATGATAATCCAGTGAAATTTGTATAGATTATATATAAATATCCACCCTTTCATATGAACTAAACAGATAAGCGATATTTGTTAAAACAAGGCATTTTTAATGACAATTTTATAAACAATTGGAAATTTTTATGTGTTCCCAATACGTCACTGAGCTAAAATTTTATACACATGTTGAATAAAACTTCAGCTTTGAGTTCCTGAAAAAAAAAATTGTATTTCTTAGGAGTGTGGAAAACGAATTTTTTTCCTCGCGCCGTACATTGGCGGGCGAGCTCGGCGCTGGAGCCACACGTGGCGCTTGGATCGGAATTCAGTGTGATGTGTTTGTTTCGAAATTAGGAAGATAAAAAACTGTTTAAAGCAGAGTGGAATTTTTTTGCGACTTCGCATGAAAAAGGGGCGTGTGATGGGATTAGAGGTGCTGTCAAAAGAAATACTTATAAAGTAAGTTTACAACTCGTTGATGGGAACTACTAAAATTCTCTTATCAATTTTTTCAACTGGGCTAAAGTTTTTTTAAAAAAAATTGATTTTAACTTTTGTTCCCATGCTGAACAGTGTTCACGAAAAAAAATTGGAAACAAGCTTTAGCCAAGCAATTACAGTCAGAAATATCCGTAAATATCATCACTTTACGGCAAAGAATAAAACACAAATTCAGTGTAAATTCTTTTCCAAAGATCCAATATATTTCGATCAAATCATTGTTAGAAGGAAAAAATAGCGATACTTTATAATATTTTATATTACTTGCAATATAATAATTACATTTTTATCAAATTATGACAGTTTTTTATCTTCCTAATTTCGAAACAAACACATCACACTGAATCCCGATCCAAGCGCCACGTGTGGCTCCAACGCCGAGCTCGCCCGCCGATGTACGGCGCGAGGAAAAAAATTCGTTTTCCACACTCCTAAGAAATACAATTTTTTTTTTCAGGAAAAATTCCCAATTGTGTATAAAATTGTTATTAAAAATGTCTTGTTTTAACAAATATCACTTATTTGTCTAGTTCATATGAAAGGGTGGATATTTATCTATAATCTATAAAAATTTCACTCGATTATCATTAACAGAATTTGAATTATGATTTTTGCAAGAAAATAGTGTCTAAATGTTTATTTAAAAAAAAACAAAAAAAAGGAATATTAAAAAATACTTCAATTTGTATTTTTCTGTGGTCCAATACTTCATCAATATATAATTCATTGCATAATTTAGGTTTTCATGAAAAATTTTAGGTACAGTTGACCTGGTTTGACTCATTACACTCCTTATTATTACGTTGTTCTCAACACAATTGAATACGAAATCAATTCGATCACAAGTATAGCTGTCAGGTAAGCAGGTATAAGGTAACTTACCAACCGTTCAGTTACAGACCTTACATTGATCCCCAGTCGGTAACATTAACTTCAGCCGATAATGCAAATTTCTACTATGTATCGAAATGCAATTGATATATTAGTGACAAACCTGTCACCAAGTACTTCGTGTTTTAGCTGCCCAGTTTTTGAATTACCTTCACAGACTAAATAATGAGGCTACAGACAGTGCTCTGTCGGTAAAAAAATTTCTGCGATTAATTGAAGCATGGTAGGTATATCAATGAACTTCCTTGCTAGGTGGAGGTAATTTTACCGACGGACAGTAGAAGGAACTCGGTAATTACACTGTCGATAGCTCTATTACGTAAGCTATACGGGCAATTAAAAAACTTGATAGGTAAAACACCAAGTGTCACTCGGTCGATAAGGTATATTACTGGCATCGACTTTACTTTGGTCCATAATAGAAATCTACATTACCGACTAGGGGCAATGTTACTAACAGAGGGTAAATGTATGGTCGGTAACGATGCAGTTCGTAAGTGGCCTGATACTTGCTTAGCTATACTACTGATAACACTTATCAATCGAATAGAAATCCTTATTGTTTCATAATCAAATTCAGCCTGACAGATGCCCTGAGTTTCACCTTGAATTAGGTTGGATACAGTCGGATTGCTTCAAAATCGGATTGGATTGGATTCAGCTAAATAGGAATTTTTGTTTATGTTTGGATTCATTTGAGTAGGAATCTTCTGACCGACTTCGGAATAGATGCATATGAAACTGGTTCGGATAAAAATTCCAACTTGATTCAAAAAGATGTAAATTTTTTTATCCGAAACTTTTACCAGGGTAAACATTAAGTACCAGCTAAATTCGAAGTTAAGAAAATAAATATATGTGATAGTGAACTCACATTCCTTTTCGTAATGGTCGTAGTTTATTCCTTATTACTTTAAAATCTGGACGCATTTCCGGATCCTCTGACCAACATTCTATTAGACAATCTCGAATAAAGTCAAAGCTGTTTTCCAGTTGATCTAAAGGTGGTCTGAAAAATTGTTTCGAATTCCTAATATTTCTCACATTCTACCAAAATAATACATTTTTATTTTAATAAATTTATTGTTTTTATCAACCTGAAAGGAGGCACGCCCGGTTCTCGAGTAACAATTCTTTTAAGAATTTCTGGAGGTAATAAATTCGTAATTCCAAAAGGCCCATGACGTCCTTGCAATTCGTAAAGTACAATAGCAAACGAATAAGTATCTCCTTTTTGATAGTTTCTTGGTGTGGGCTCACATATTCTTGATGTTCGAATTAATTCCGGTGCTCGGTATAATAATCCTATTAATGTAAAGCAAGTTTATTAGTTGAATAATAGTTTGAGATGATTATTTCAAATAATATAAAATTTGTCAACCTTGATATTTTTTCATTACATCTTCTGGATCGATTTCTGCATTGCGTTTGAATTCATGAAGTCCAAAATCAGCTAATTTAACAACCCATCGTGAGTCCACTAAACAATTTGATGTACTAAGGGATCCATGAAATTTTACCACAGATTCGTGTAAATAAATCATTCCCTGTGAAGATCAGTATCAATGAACACATAGTTATTATTATTATTTTTTTTTTCAAAAACATTTTATAAATTAATTAAGTACGTACTCGAACAATGTCACCAACTAAAGAAGCCATAAACATGTTGTCAAGCTTGATATCTTCATTTTCTAGAATATCCTGTATAGAAAATAAATATTTTTTACATCGACAAAAAAAAATTTCGGATCCTAGAATATTTTTAAATATATGGATTACAAAAACTAAATTAGAAACACTCTTTAAAGGGTCTACTGTAATTAGAATTTTTAAAACATCGATTTTTTATTACATTTTTCTGAAAAATACAAATCCACAAGTATCATACTAAAATTTTGTAAAGATCGGAGCAGTTTAACAGTACTGTTATATGACTTTTTTGCTTTGCTACCTGCGCGAGAACGCGTACGTCCCCCTGCTGCAAGTAAAGAGATAAAAATTTCTATCCCCGTCTATCTCTTTCTATCGCCTTTTCAATCAATGTTTGTTCTATCTTTTTGAATCCGCACTTCTCTATCTCTATTTATCTCTTGCCTATTACAGTCTACCTCTTTCTATCTCCTTGTTATCCAAAATCGCTCTTATGTCCTCCAATCTCCACTTCTCTATTCCTTCTTATCTCCCGCCTATTCTTGTCTATCCCTTTCTATTTCCTTGTCAAACTCAATTCGTTCCTATCTCTTTCAATCCCTACTTCTCTATTCCTTTCTATCTCATGCCTATTCTAATCTATACCTTTCTATCATCTTTTCAATCAAAATTTGCTCCTATCTCTTTTAATCTTCACTTTTCTATCCCTTCACATTCTCGCCGATCCCCATCTATCTCTTTCTATCTGCTTGTAAATCAAAATTCACTCCTATGTGTTTCAATACCTTAATTTCTATCCCAACCTAGTTCTAAACCTATCTCTTCCAATGTCTTCTTCTCAGTCTCAGATTAACTTTTTTCTATTCAAATTCACCCTTGTCTATTTCATTTCATTGTTTCATTTCATTATTCAGAAATATGCAACCATCCATTCTTCTTTCAAGTAAGTTAAAAGCTCTCGAAATTCAGCTTAAAATTTTCCCTGGGAGGCGTTTACGTAACTTCACTTCACTCTCACTTCACTTCACTCGCACTTCACTTCACTCTCACCTCACATGAATTTTTTGTCTAAAGTCAAAATGACGTTTTTGACGTTTCAAAACATATACGTATGACATTAAAAAACACGTGGTTCGACTTATGGTTATGTTGATTAATTAATTCATTTATACATAATTGATACAATAAATGAGTTCGAAGAAGTTCCGCCGAGCGAGAAGTCCGGTAGTTACGAGCGCCGTCGGCACGGCGCTTTACTCTTTATTTAATTTCTCGAAAACAACAAAAAACGGCAAGATGAAATTTACAGCATCGAAAGATAAAAACTTAAGCTTTATTTTGAGACAAAAAAAATTCCGTTTTTCTGCAAAAGTCAAAAATATTTTGATTTTTAAAAAAATCAGTCAAATTTTCAATTTTTTAAAAAATGGTTATAAACATTCGATAGAAAAAGAAAAAAGCTATCAAAAACATGTGGAATAAAATTTTGTACACTCCATAGGAAAGGAGCTTAATACCTTCGAAATATCACGACACCGCACAAAATCGAAAAAATTCGAAAAGTTCCCCCTCCCCTATCTCAGTAAATTTTTATCCAATCGAAAAAATCTTTTTCCTCTAAAGTTGTACCTAGTATGACTATACTTTACCCAAGTTTGATTTCGATCAGGCGGTACACTTGAGGAATAAGGCCCCATAAGTATGAATGAAATAATGATCACAATTATAATTATGGCTTATAATGTAATGTTTATATCTTGTCAATGTTACTTAATAGTAACTTAATAGTTATTTAATAGTAAATTAATTAATTAATATTTAATTCAAAAATACTTAACTAATGTCATGCTGACATGACACTATAGATAAATATTTTTTAGCTCTGTAGCGCAAATCTTTTTTCAAGTATAAGACTACATACAAAACGAAAAAATATTAAATTTCGATACTTTTTGTAAACAACGAAGAATTCAAAATCTATCTTCAAAATTTAGTATTTTCATTTTACTTTAAAAATATTAGATATAGGTTTTTTCTGTCTCTGTACGCATAACTTTAGTTGAAAATTGATTAATTATACAGAGGGAAAACATTAAAAAATTAATATTTGTTGAGTAAAATGAAGAAATTGAATTTTTAGATTAGAAAAGATTAGTCTTAGTCTTTTTATAAGTATATTTTAGTATTAAAAATTATAATAATAGTATAATATGCATTTAGGGGTACATATAGGTGTTTTTTGTCGAGCGTGACGTATGCAGAACGAGTCGTAGCTCGAGGGTACCGAAGGCGCCCCGAGAGCTACGACTCGTTCTGCATACGTTGCGCGAAACAAAAACGCCTGTATCCCTAGTTGCATACGATATTTTCTTCAAAAAATGAACGAAACCACGTGTTTGAGAGCGTGTAAATCGAGCTGAAAGTTGCTGTTTCCAGAGGTTAGAATAGCGCGACTACAAGATTCTCCGCCAGAGGCGATACTGTCGCGACTTTTTTTATCTCCAGCTGGAGTTTTTTTCCCTGGTAGGAGTTTTTTTCCCAGTTTATTTCAGTGCTCTAGAAACAGCAACTTTCAGCTCGCTTCACACGCTTGAAAACACATGGTTTTCGTGCACGTGTTGAAGAAACTTACTTTATTTCATTTGGTGACTTTTTTCTTTTCCCTGCAAGAAAATTCTCTTTATCCCTATCTATAAATCTAAGAAAAATAGCAAATTGAAGAATCGACGACTGATTTATATCTCACAACATAACCATAAGTTTAACCACGTGTTTTTTAATGTCATACGTATTTATTTTGAAACGTCAAAAACATCACTTTGACTTTAGACAAAAAATTCACGTGAGGTGAGAGTGAATTGAAGTTACATAATCGCTCCCCAGGATGAAATGACTGTTCCATTTTTTAAGAAGATATTACAAAATAAGTCAGATCACAATATGATAAACACAATTATTCCTCTGAATTGTACAAGGGCTTAAATTTGGACTTAAATTATGTATAACCTTTAAAATCATTTCCTGATTAGTAGGGAAATAATAATAAAAATCAATTGAATGTAAATTTTTATATACGAATTTTTCAGAACAATTGAATTCAATGAACCTCTGATTGATTCGGATTGAAAGATTACTTCGGATTTATCCAGGATATCTCGGATTGCTTCAGAATACGATTCCAGACTGGGTCGCATCAGTTAAAAAGTGTACAAGATCATCATTTAGATTGATATAAGAATTCCACCGCGGTCGTGAGTGAAACTAAGTTGTGTTCGTTGCTGGCTTTCTAAATTCTTAACTAATGCATGAAATAACTTTGAGACGGGAAATTATTATTTAGCTATTATTAATTATTTCCCTAACTCGGCCCGGTTTGGGTTTGAGCTGCCGAGGCTCCAAGTTATATTATATTTAAGGGCATGTGATACTTTACCATAAGAGCAAATTAGTTATAACAATTATACATTCATAATAATAAATATTTTTAGTAAATAAGAGTCAATAAACCTTCGCCTCATATATACGAAGGTTTATTGACTCTTATTAGCTAAAGATATTTATTATTACGAATGTATAATTGGTATAACTAATTTGCTCTTATGGTAAAACATCACATGCCCTTAAATAATTATAAGACAAAAGTTGAGCACCAGTTAGTTGACTCTCAACTATCAAAGAAAATATTCTAAGTAAATGGAATAGAAATGTTAATAATTAAGCATTCGACTAGTAAATGACGATTATTATTGCATTGCAGGTAATGTTTGGGTTGACCCATAAAAGAGTTAACTACGAATTTTAAACATATTTATTTAAGATACATTTTGTTTACTTACAATTCTCTACCGACCCCTCCGCAAACTTATATTACGAGATTATGCTCGCGCTTGAGCGCGCGTGTTTCTTTCGTCTATAGAAATTGAAATGACAATTTAAATTCGCGCGCCATATGAAATGACCTATAAGGTTAGCGCACTAAGCAAGAAGTTAGGTGGAAGGTAACGCTGTGAAGTTGTCTAAAATGCATGTTCTTTTTATAATAGGACTTCAAGACACCAGGAAAATTGAAGAAAAAGTAATCTCTCGACGGCTTCCGCTCATTCGTACAATTTCGATTAAGATCGCACGCGCATACTCACGTTCGACTTTGAGATGCCTAAGATCTCGAACCGTGAGTCAGCAAGTAATTTATGGAAACATACAGTTAAAAATGACTTCCCATCACAACTTGTTCTTTTTTTATTAATGCGCGAATTCATATAATAAATAAGATCAGGTTTATATTTTACTCAGTGTAAATTCTACTCTTAAACAAATGTGATTAGTGCTAACGGAAAATGTAGCTTTCTCTTTCTTTGATTCCTCACTACCTTTCTACATAACCAGGCAGGTAATAATAATAAAGTTCAATTTTGAACAGGAAGAAATTTTCAATACGAGACTTTCACCAAGGTACTTATGTAAAATATTATATCAAATAAAAAATATCCTGGCCACGGCAGTTACACGTACCAACCTTTAAGCTTCCACGTGCACAGTATTCAACGACGATGCAAATATTTGGAGGATCAGTACATGCACCGATGAAAGCATTCAAATTATCATGACGTAAATCTCGCATCTAGAAATTGAAAGAAAATTTGTTTTTCTTTAAGAACAGGGTAAGTCGGGGAGAGATGAAACAGGGGGAGAAATTGAACACTTTTCCCTTCCTAGACTAGTAGACCAAAGATAACCGGGTTCAGTGTAAATATGTCCTTCAACTAGTAAACAAGATTATATCTCTTTCCGAATTTCTTTTGTATTAGTTTTCGTTCTAGGTAGTATGAGAGTTTACATTGAATAAAAAATCAATATCGCAGTTTAAAAGTGCAAGGGTTAAATGAGAGAAAAATACAGGTACAGTTGGCAGCTATGTTATCGATATAAAATAGGTATAGATTAAAAAAGTGTTGCATCTCTCCCCGACTTTCTATAAATATAATATGTTTTTCTCACTTAGTTTTAGAATTTTATCTTTTTTAAAATATCTAGACTCTCATAAACCATATACTCTATACAAACCACTTTTAGTTCCTTTTTCATCTCTCTGGTAATCTCTATGGATTTTTTCCTCACTTTCTTCACAGCGAACATTCGGCCCTTATAAACGCCTACTTGAGTGTAAATCATTGAGTAACGAAAGTCAGCATCTGGATTCGAACTTAGGGAAACTTGACTCGTTCTCACCAAAGGTTGAGCCTGAAACAATTATATTAGTATGAATTTCCTTAAGGGGCTATGCTAGTTTCTCATTTTCAAAAAATCGATCTTTTTTCTTTTGTATTTTACCATAGCTAATCATCCTAAAAATAAGTACCCCAAATTTTTAATCAATATCTCTAATAGTTTTTAAATGGGAGCACTTTAAAGTGGCACTGTTCATTAGCGTTAAGATAATTGCAGGATAGAAAACAAACAAAAAACATGTTCAAAAAAATGTTTAAATGAGTGAAAAACCTTAATACAACTATAAAAAAGGCTCCAGAGCAAAACACGTCATCAAATTGCGCAATAGGAAGAGAAAATTTACCGCAAATCAAATCTGCGTTGAAAATTTTAAATGCATTTTTCTCAAAACTGCATTTTTAAAATCGGGTGACGGTGGAGCTCGAAAACTAATTATCCGATCAACTTCAAATTTTTATAGTCTTTATTATGTTTCTACAGAGGCTGGATCTCCAACTTTTTGTTGTATAAAAAATTACAACTTTTATAAACAAAAAACGAGCGTTTTTTTAAGAAAAAATTGAAATCGAAAATAATTTTCCCAGCGTTACCTCAAGAAGCATCACCCTTGTAAAACCCAATTTGAATTTTTTGTTTCTGATGATTCTGTCTCGAATTATCATTCCACCGCAAAACACCTTTTTTCAGAGGCGCCTCCTGAGATTCGCTGTTATTCGCTCAATTTTTAATATTTTTCAATTTAAATATTCAGGAATATAATTTAAAAGTTATACTGATGGTAAAGTGATGTACTTGTATCCAGAAAGTATTTTGGCAAGAATTTTAAAGTTGCTTAAATACTTCACTATTATCTCCAGGAATGCCCAATCTGTTGCAGTCAAGGACAGATAACTTAAATTTGAATTAGTAGAGCACAATAGATTTAATGCTGACTGCATTTTAATTCCTGCCGTTATCATATCATGAGTAGAATACCAACGTGTCAATACATCTATAATTGGAGCCGATATTTCTATTCTAAACCTCGAATAAAGTCTTGTGTAGCTAAGTTTAAAATGTAAGCGAAGCAATGGAAATGCAAATCCAAAGGATCGAAATTTGTTCTAAACAAACTGTTCATTTGGACAGCTTGTTCTTCCATAAATTTGGTCTTTGCCGCATCATTATCGACTGTAATTTCTTAAAGTTTCTAGAGTAATCCGTAATTTTTTAAAACTTTTAAAAATAGATCAGCGATGGTTTTTCCAGTGTGTTCACCATTAGATTCGACAAAGTCTATTACCAATGAATGCAGAATCCAGTCCTCGCTTATAAAATGCCCTGTGATTCAATAGAACGATTTACCATTAATTGCACTCCAACCATCAAGAGTAAACGTTACTTGGGAAGAATTCTCTTGCAAAATTTCTAATACGATTTTTTGTACTTCTTCATAACGTTCAAATATTACATTTTTCATTTGATTCCGCTTTGGTATCTTTACATAATTTTTTAAATAGTAAACATATTCTGCGTATCATCATCATCAAAGAAATTGAATGGTAAATATTTTTGGACCACCCAGTCGGTTAAAATCTTGTTTTATTTTTCTTGTTTAAATTCCGTCTAAGAAAAAAGTAAATTACTCATAATTTGTTCATGAAAACGTTTAAAGTAACGATTTTTAGAAATAGCATATTTAAATTAAGAAAACAGCCTTAAAATTATAAAAAAATAATTTTAAAGTTTAAGAGTTTTATGTAAAAATTACAAATAATGCCAAAACAAAGTATTCGATCCTTTTTGTATTATTAATATGAAAAAAATTAATTTTCTTTAATTCATTAGGAATACGTTTTCTGGTAGAGCAGAGTGAAATAAATCATTTTCGCAATCTGATATTGGACTATTAGTAAAAGCAGTGATAACCTATTAGGATAATGTTAGAATTTACAGAAATTATGAATAGCGATTTATAATGAATGAACTTTAAAGTTAGGATTTCAAAAAAAATTTCACACATTATTTTGACAGAGAAAACACAAGTTTTATAATTTTAAATATTTAGAAGATTCTGTGCTTTTGACTTGGTTGCAACCGTAAATCTCCTTGTAGAGATCCTTATGCAATCTCTCAATGTATCTCTTAATACCGGATGTGTTACCATTTCTCATTTTTATTATTTTCTCTGCTCCTTTTAACCTTTGCCATAAAATACATTTTCAAAATTTTTGACCATCATCTGTTCCAAATTCTATAATATTTTTTAACTTCTCTCCATGGTCGGTTTTACTTTTCTTAATTGTAGAAGCATCATTTGAAGCACTATTTGTTGCGTCGCAACAATTTTTTTATACGTATTTGTTTTGTATTTATAGAATTTAAGAATCTTTTAGTCTGAGAAGATTTTATGTTTCTTCGTGGAAATACGTTTTTTCTAAAATTTCCCGAATATTAAAATTTTTATGATTTTAGAACATCTGTTCTGGTTGTGCTTGTACCCCAGTTCAATTTTACAATTTAATCCTCTTTTCCTTTTCGATAATAATTTAATTAAGACCTTTACAACTATAATCTGGGACTCATTCGGTTCCTAAGTATTTTACTGCGGTACAAGTTTTCACCTTAATTTTATGTCTACTTACTAAGTCTTTTATAGGGATTAAACTCAGGTACACCATGCGCTCGGGTGTTGGGTTTTACTCCCACTCTTTAATTTTGTAAATAAGTACATCTTCGACACCTCTTCGACAAAACTAAACATCAGATTTTTTCCAACCTTCGAGCTGATCACACCAGGTCATCATAAATACTGTGCGGTCTTGTATCAAGTTCTTCTTTAATAAATATTAAATTTTTTTACAAACAAAATCGAATGAAGTGAATTATTTCTTACGCTCGAACATTGTTGATCCTTCGAGACGGATTGTTTTTACACAATCTGGAATTATATATCAAACTGTGTCTTGATTGCTTTCATACAATCCTAAAATAGTGAAAACTGTGTTTCGATTGTTTTTATACGATCCAGTAAACTGTGTTTCGATTGTTTTCATACAATCTAAGAAACTGTAATTTCAGTGTTTTTAAAGACTAAAAATTGTAATAAACTGTGTCTTCGTCGACAAGTTACGTTCAATTACTATCATCTGCAAAGAATTTTGGATTGTTTTCTTACTCTCCAACATTTACTAAAAAACTGTTCCTTGGTGTGATTCACTCGTACTGATGTACGAGTGACAACGAAGACAGCCAGCACCATCCAAGAAGAAGCTTCCACACACCGCAATGCTCTCAAAAAGGTCAATTTTTTTAACTTTCATGTTCAAGAGAGAAGTGATTCTCGACAATCAACTGGACGACGTTTTTTGAACTTCTACGTTCAAGAGAAAAGTGATTCTTGACAATCAACTGGACGACGTCGCAGCCTACAGCCAAACCAGTTGTTTCAACTACAAGGATCATCGATCATCGAATTCTACGTTCGCCAACTTTAATTAAATCGGAGCCAAGTAAGTCTAGCGAACTACCATTGCTTCTAAATCCTTTCATTCGGTGTAGCTTTCATTACATATAGTGGGTTGTTCATTTTTTAAATACCAATCAATTTGAAAAAATATGGAGGAAACCGATATCGCGTCAATGTCTATTGCAACAAACAGACAAAGCGGTTCAGCGCCTCTAGGGCATGACAGAATGTCCGCGCTTAAATGATCTCGTGGTGCAATAAAGCGCCAACTAACCACATCGGAAAAAATATTAGATTCAATTAACGAAGAAACAGACTCCGATACGTTAAATTTAGAACAGCGTCTAGAAAGACATTTAAAATTAGTGGATGAATTTTAAATTATTCAATCGCAATTAGAGGAGAATCTTGAAGAAGAGGATTTAGTAGCAAGCTTAAATCGTGAAAGAGAATCATTTGATAAGCGGTTTTATTCGATCGCCGCCTTATTTAAGAAATATATAAAAAGACCATACTTTTTAACTCAAACTCTAACGATCCGAGCGGGCTTTTTTCAGATTCAAACGAAAATATAAGTTTAATACCGCGATCAGCTTCAACTCAAAATGCGCCTGACGAAACACATTTAGGAAACTAAGGTCAATCAAATGACGTTAGCTACGAGTCAAATCCGAATTCTCGTGCACTACAATTTAACGCACAATTTGAACTTCCTAAGCTTCAGGCACCTGTCTTTCATGGCAGCTATGACACATGGCTCACATTCTATGATTCTTTCAAATCCATATGTCATGACAATCCTGCTATCTCGCCTATCCACAAATTTCACTATTTAAAGGTGTGTTTAAAAGATGAAGCAGCAGAAGTTATAGCTTCACTCGAAATAACGAGTAATAATTATCAACAAGCATGGGAACTTTTAACTTCTCGTTACGATAATCGGGCTGATATAATTAATAGTCATGTAAAGGTTTTGCACGAAATTCCACATGTTTCGAAAGATTTTTCCATTCGAGCATTGTTAGATCCCTAAGAGCCCTAAGAGCTCTAGGTCAGTCCATCGACCATTGGAATACACTCCTAATTTATATTATTCGCGAGAAACTGAATAATTATACTCGTGAAAAATGGTCAGAAACTCTCGAGACTAGTAATCTTCCCACGTTGAAGGACATGCTTTCCTTCTTAGAACGTCGAGCAATTAACGAAAGTTCACAGTCTGTTCATCAATTAAAGGAAGCGCAGAAAAGCTCTCAATATAAATATAACAGTGCACATTCGCGTTTTCAAGGTCGAAATTCTCAGACATGCTTGGCTACTGCCCACTATTCCATTTCAGGGAAGTTTCAGTCATCGTGCATAGTCTGTAAAGAAGTTCACCCACTCTATGCATGTAATCAATTCAAAAATTTAACAACGCAAGAGCGATACGATATTCTAAAAATGGCTTCTATTTTTCATAATTGTTCTCTTTCAAATCGTAAAACAGTAGATTGAAAAAGAAGGCCGTGTTTTAAATGTAATAAACGGCACAACACACTTCTGCATTTCAGTACAGAAAATCCTACAGCAACAAATTCAATTCCAGAGACTTCTACGTCTCAATTAATTTCTACTTTAGGAACTTATCATATCCGTCCCCAAGATCAGGTCTTTCTCGGAACCACAATATTTTAGACGGTAAGGGACAATATCGTCCTTGCCGAGCGTTACTAGATTCATGTTCTCAATGCAATTCAATCACTGATAAATTCGCGAACAGTCTGAATCTGCGTAGAAAAGAAACAAACACTAAATTAGCGGGAGTTGGGAACATTCAGTCAAAGATAAACACATCACTTCCACAATTATAAAATTGCGATACGATGACGTGGAATTCAATGTAGCAAGGATGCTGCTTCAAAACCACGTTCCGATGAAGAAGAAGCAGCAGAGTCCTATTATGTCAAAACACCAATTTAACACGTCGATCATACATCTGCCTGGTACTGAGAACGTTGTAGACGATTTCCTATCCAGGGTAGAATCCATATCAATTCTCACTGACATATGCCTTCTTGAACTTGCTAAGGCTCAAGCAGCCGACGACGAACTTAAGCAACTGCTTAGCGATAAAAGTTGCTCACTTAATTTGAAAAAGCTCCAATGGGGAGAGGACCGAACTTCGATCATCTGCGATTTAACGGATTCTTCCTTCCGACCGTATATACCAGTGTCGTTACGTCGACGAGTGATTGACATTTTTCATAAACCCGCTCATCCAAGCACAAAGGCTACTGATAGGCTCATACGCCATCGTTACGTATGACCTTCGACGCATTGCAACGTCACTCTTTGGTGCAAAAATTGCTTGGACTGCCAGCAGTCAGAAACGTCGCGTCACAACGTTTCAGTGCCGGCCGAAATCGCTACTTCTGACGCCCGTTTTCAATACGTCCACGTCGACATTGTCAGCCCATTGCCAGAAAGCAATGGTTTCAAGTATTGCTTAAGGATGATCGACCGTTTCTCTAGGTGACCCGAGGCAATTCCGCTTCGTAATATTGAGGTCCTAACTATTTGTCGCGCTTTCGTTGATCAATGGGTATCTAGATATGGCGCACCCGAAATTTTAATTACCGATAAGAGTAGCCAATTCGCGTTCCAACTTTTTTCAGCACTCTTACAACTCATTGGTTGCAATTGAATCCGGATCACTGCCTACCATCCCGCTTCGAACGGCATGGTAGAGAGGTGGCATCGTTCTCTTACAGCTGCAATTATTTGCAACGCTGATCGCGAATGGTCTTGCTCTCTTTCAACAGTCCTTCTCGGTTCTAGATTAAACCTTTTTGGATGTCGACACATCTCCTGCCAAATTTGTTTTTGGGACGACTCCTCGAATTCCGGGCGAGTTTGTGTTACATGAGGAATTCACTGCGAATTCTCACTATTTTATCGAGATATTCCGTTCAAATATGCGCAAACTAAAACCAATTCCCGTGGCTCATAAGTATAGAAAAAAACCATTTTTCTTCAAAGATCTTCATTCTTATTCTCACGCATTTTTACGCAATCACGCCAAAAAGTCCCTCGAGCGGCCGTACACCGGTCCGCATAAAATTCTAAACCGTGCGTCCGATCGCGATTTTAAAATCAACGTAAACGGTTTATCTCGACAGGTTTCTATTGATAATATTAAACCCGCGCACATTGCCCGCGACGATGTCGAGCACATTCCTTTGCTCGGAGGCGATGTAACTCTTGCTTCAAACTGAAGCTCATGATTCCGCGCTTATCCACCTAAAAGAAAGACGGTGCGATTTACATTACCATTTGGTCGCAATTAGTGACAGTCTTTCGTTCTGGGAGGTGTCTTCCTATCTCTATTCCGCAGGAAGTTCACTATTTATTGTTAGCATTTAGCTTTTTCGTAATTTATCCACATTAAGCTAACCACGTACTAGGCATAGTTAAGTATTTTCAGGTTAAACTTCAAGTGTCGAGAGGCAATTCGCCTTTATTTAATTTTGCGTGCGATATTATGTACGTACGTATAACTTTAACTTAATATTAACTCTGACGCAAAATATGTCTATAGACTAGCATTTTTTAACTTAGACTACCGCTTTGTAGCGAAGAAAAGTATTTTCTCACTTTTATGAAAACTTTGATACCTTACAAATAGTTATATCACTACATTTTAAAGAGTACAGCTTTTAGCATTATTTACACATTTTGTTATGGTAATCTCCACGGACTATACATATTTATTGTAAAAATTATGTTTATATTGTACAAAACCTCGACATGCCTAGTGAGAATACTAATTTTTAGAGATTTTGTAATGTTGCAGATTTCTGCAAATCACAAAATCTTATAAAATTATAATTTTTATTGAAATAAAGATTTGAGTGCTCTCATTTTGAGTACAATTCGGCACTCCTAACTGTTTTAATTTTATTTTTATCTATTCTATTGTTTATTTTATTTTATAATTTTATTTTATTTTTGTTTTTTATTAAGATAATTTTAAGGTTGATTTATTTTATTTTATTTTTTTGTAAATTTCCTAGCTTTTGCGGTTACGAGCGAGCAGCCACAGACGTGGTTACGCATTCACTGATTCGATTTCATCATTCGCAATAACACCTTCACGAATTCTTCGCTGCAGCTACTGTCATTGGGCCTTGTTCAAATGTTATCTCTCTCCAACATACCTCTTAACGTCCAAAACAGAACTGTCAAATCTGTCAATATTGGACAGAAGGATTCGTGTTGATCATCTTTTAGTCTTGGCACATTCCTGGCAAAGATTTACCGAGGCTATTACTTTGTAATTCTAAATAAGAATTAGTAATTTCGCCTAATTATCTCTATTACAGATACCTGTAATTATCTCAAGTGTAACTCCCTCAGAATTGAACTTTGTCTGATCGAACTCAAACTTAAGTAAAGTTTAGTCCTACTAGGTACAGTGCCCTGCATTAATGCCTTCCTTTGTAAACCTGTAAACCGAACCCTGGTTTCCATTAGAATCTTATGGAAACCAGGGTTGGGTTGTCATGTATGCAAGGGAAGGCATTAATGCAGGGCACTGTGCAACTTTAGAAGAAAAAGATTTTTTCGATTGGATAAAAATTTATCGAGATAGGGGAGGGGAATTTTTCGAATTTTTTTCGATTTTGTGCGGTTTCGTGCTATTTCGAAGATATTAAACTTCTTTCCTATGACATATACAAAATTTGGCCCCACACGTTTTGATAGCTTTTTTCCTTGTCTATCGAATAGTTATAACCATTTTTAAAAAAATTTTAAATTTAACCCATTTTTTTAAATATAAAAATATTTTCGACTTTTGCAAAAAAAAGGCATGTTTTTTTTTATTTAAAAATAAAGCTTAAGTCTTTATCTTTCGATGCTGCAAATTTCATCTTGTCGTTTTTTGTTCTTTTCGAGAAATTAAATAAAGAGTAAAGCGCCGCGCCGACGGCGCTCGAGACTGTTGGACTTTCCGCTCGGCTGAACTTCTTCGGACTCATTTGTCGTATCAATTATGATTGTACTTCGCGCCTCCTCCTTCAGATCACTATTCGTAGTACCCCGCCCAGTGCCCTAAATGCCACAAGGTTTACAGTATATATATAATATATATATATTTTTTTTTTATATTTTCGCGCCCTCCCTTGATCCACTCCGTGGTCCTAGTTCCTTCGTTTGGTCCATTTCCGATCATTCCTTTTCCTTGTGCCCAAGGAATGTCACATGGTTATATCGAACTTCGAAAAATATCAAAAAATAATTAAAATGGGAAGAAACGATTACCTGAAAGATAAAAAAGTAAGAAAAGCAAGTGAAGATTTAACCAATCTTAAAAGAAAGCTGAAGGAAAAAGAACGGGAACTCGAACACATAAAGAAAAACCGTAAGTATAACCTCAAAATTCTTTTTCAGCTTGTCAAGAATCTATTTCATCAAGAACAGAACAAGTTTTCTGAATCAAGGAACAAGTTTTTCCTTAATAAAGGAACAAGTCTTCCTTAATAACGGAACAAGTTTTCCTTAATAAAGGAACAAGTTTTCCTTAATAAAGTAACAAGTTTACTCAATAAAGGAACAAGTTTTCCTTAAAAATGGAACAAGTTTTCCTTAAAAATGGAACGAGTTTCCTCACAACAAAGGGACAAGTTCCCTCCGAAAAGAACAAGTTCTTTCAAAATTTCCTCATTAAAGAAACAATGTTTCGCCCTTTACAGGATATGAGACATCACGAGACAGCTGTTGCGTTGAAACTTCAAGGAAGAAACATGCACGACGTTCACGTAGTCGCTCGTGGAATCGACATAGACGCGATTCACGTAGTCGAACTCCAAGAAGATATAGACGTAGATCACATAGCCACTCTCCATGTCATCGTTGCAGATCTCGCAGTGGTTCATTTCAACGTCATGAACATCACGTACACCGAGAACGCTCGAGAGAGTCCTACAG
>UCOH01006398.1:0-14858 GCA_900474275.1 Synergus japonicus
AATCTAAACGAATCAATAAATCTAAGCTTTACATTTGTATTTTCAACTTGTTTTGTGAAGGATATGTATTTTTCTTTGTTTATAAGCAACAGTTGAATATCACCCTTAAAACTTGTAGCCAATTCTTTTACAAAAAAGTGTTCATCATAACCTGATAAATTGTGAAAAACTACAGGAATTACATGTGAATCTTTATAATTAACATTACAAGATTGATGCGAAGCGATGATCGCGATGTTTCACATCATCATTTTTAAAGGTTTTTCACAAATGTGACAATTTTTTGGTTTTAAATTCTTGCTCTCGTTGCAATGTTGTAACGGTCTGTTTTTGGGGGTTGATAATTATTGCCTCAGCGGACGCTTCAGCCTAGCGAGGGTTAGGTTTAGAGGCAATAAAACAGATCCGATAATTTTGTTTGACAAAATAACGAAAATATATTTATTTAACTTAACATTTATATTTACAAAATTATAAATATTTTGTAACGGAATTTGATATAACAGAGTATCATATTACGTCTGAATAAAAAAGGTACAATTTAAAGTATGAATCGAGTATAGCTCGCTGTATATAAAAACAGTGAATCAACGCGGAGTGAGATTCTGAGAATTACATAGTATTGAATGAGATTTTATGGTAGTAGAGAACGTCGATCGGGTAGAACGTTGAGCGGGTAGAACAGAGACGGAAAATAAATCTCTCGACGTATTTTTAATAATTTCTGTAACTTAAACGCGGTGTAATTGTTAAACAAATATTTTAAGATAACGGAATTCGTTCTTTAGACTCGGCATACAGGAGTTTTTAGCGGATTATATTTATCGACGTTACCTGTCTTCTCCTCAGCGGTAAATACGGTAAGACGGTGAGAGAGGTTGACAGTTTCCGTGGACAAAGTAAATTGAATTTTAGTATATTTCCCTAGTCTAAAAGTATTGAATAATAGTCTTAGTAACACCTAACGAATATTATTCAAGTCGGTTTGATTTATCTCTCTCAGTAGCTCCTGACGAGAGCAAATCAAGTTTCCCTAGTCTTATACTCTCATTTGTTTAAAACATATTTCCGAGCAATTTCTCAGGTGACAAATATTATTATTAGAAGCACCTATTTAATAATATTTGTGTTAGATTTTGACAACCATAGAAGCACCTATTGATTGTGAAAATCGTACACCTTTGAAATTAACTCGAAAATGACGATTTAGTGAGAGAAATGTCAACTATGGTAGCTCCCATCAGTTGGCATTTCCTCGATCCTTCTCGAACGGAGTTAGTTCATGAAATGGCAAGTACTCAAGCGTCTGTCCCTTGCGATTTTACCCTCGCTTTAGGGAAAGTGTATGAGCTTTCACCGGGCGAGAGTATCTTCGACCTGGTCGGTGGGACTCGCCCAGCGGAACTAAAGATTTGCACACAGAGCGACTGCTTTTAATGAATATGCTAATAATGGCCGACGCCCGGAGTAGGGAGAGTTGGAGTGGGAGACGCATCTAGCAAGGCTCGGTAACAAGAGCCGGTGTAAGTGCGCAAGCGTATAATCTCTCGTTACAATGTTAAACGTTCCATTGGAATAATATTTTTTATAAGTGAATATACTTCTTCAGACACACGTTTTAATTCATTCATAAACCAAGCAATACAGTCTTGTCCTCGATAAAGTTGAAGCTCAGAAATTCAGTCATCAATGTTTCAATGGTTATAAAAAGCGACGCTTGTTGGAACCCGAGTGCTTATTGTCCTCGTGACATTCGCGAATAATGAGATCTGTGATCGGATATTTGCTAGGTAGCAGAAAAGGATGTTTTTGGTTTTGAATTAGCTGCGATTTCTTTAAACGACCACCGACGCGAATAAGATTATACTCATCGAGAAAAGGATTTAGTTCATCGAATTTAGTAGGCTTACGATTCGAGACCGTGATCTGATCGGGTTCCGATTCTCGTGCAGTCGCGAGAAGTTTGACTTCCTCTGGGAATCTTTCCCGCTGTATCATTGCTACTATTTGACTTTCTGCATCTATCAGTTCCCTACACGAGAGTAATTGCAAGTGACTAGATTTTGTAAGCAAACGCCCTCTTTTAATCCCGATACTTTTTCTGAAACTGGTTCGACTGACATAGGCCACTCACTCTCATGTTGAGTTAGCCAACTAGGACCCGTTGTTCATAGTTTGTTTTTGATAAAATCGATCGGAAGTTGTCCCCTAGATAAAGAATCAACCGGATTATCTGATCGCACGTGTCGCCAATGGACTTGATCTTCTAATGTTTGAATGTCAGCGACTCGGTTTTATTCAAAGGTTCTCAATAAGTGAGGAGCCCTTTTTAGCCAGCACAATACGATTGTGGAGTCTGACCAGAACGTTACTTTGTTAATTGAGAGATAGAATTGAGATTTTGACTCTTCGTAAAGTTTTTTAAGAATCGAGGCTGCGCATAGTTCTAGAAGTGGGATCGTGACACCGCTCAATGGGGCTACTCTGGATTTTCTACAAATCAAGTTGACCGTAAAATTGTCCTTTACATCGCGAAAACTAATATACAGACTAATATATAATATATAATTTCAATTTCTATTGGATTTTCGCATAAAAATTTTCATGGTAATGAAAAACTTTGTAAATGCAAGAGTTGTTCAGTAAATAATTGCTATTTAGTATAGATTGCTAGAGGGAGTGACTCATCCCACTTGATTTCACACAGACACACAGACACACCAGAAGAATTCGAGATCTTAGAGTCTCTCTCCTCTTTTGGATTCCGGGTTTTGACGAATTTGTCGTAATGTAACAGAGTGTAGTAATGGTTACTACATTTCCTACAACGTTGTTTGATAGAACAGGGAAATGTATGTTTGCCGAGGCAATTTCGACAAATCTTTTGAGGTTTGATGAAATTCCAACGTTCTTGTATCGTGAATTTGTTAAATTCGGGACAGATATATAAGCAATGTTTTTCTTTGCATTTAAGGCACGAAGAGTTCGTGGATTGAGAGGCCGAAGTCACTAATGACCTAGCTTCAACCCTTCTTACCTTTGTAGGTATTTGATCTGATTTTTCGCCCCCTCTCTTCACCGCCGAGCCGCGATCACCCGAAGCAAACTTCTCTAGAGATCTAAGTTTGAAAACGATAGACTGAATAAGTTTATATAAATTATCCAGTTTAGGCAATTCGTTGCCATCTAGTTTGTCTTGCCACCTAGCTAAGATTCCTGGGGGAAGACGATTTTCTAAGATTCTAATAATCATCTGTTCACTAAAATCGTTAAGTTCGATGTTTACTTCTTTAAGCATATTGATATGTTATTTTGTTTTATCGATTAATAATGAAAGGTCGTCGGGATTAGCTTTTAAAAGAAATGGGAGATCTTGAATCGCATCCATCTGTTCCGCGACAATGATACGCTTTTGATCAAATGCCTCACACAACGTGTCCCATGCTTTCTCGTAATTTTCTTCACTTGGAGGAAACGCATTAATTTTATTTTCAACCGGACCGGTCAAAGAATTTGCTAATTGTGTATGCTTTACATAATTACTCAAATCGGCGTTTTTGTGCACAAGAGTCTTAAAACTGTGTTTCCACGCAACCCATTTTTCCTGTTCTCCATTAAACTTTGGAATCTGAACTACTGGTAGCTTCGGTTTATTTTGTCTTTCTGTAATAGTAAAATTCCCGGCATTCACGGTTGAACTAGCAATCGATGTCGCGATTTATTTCTCTGTCACCAAAGTCGCGACTTCAAAATAATTTACCTCAATCTCATGAAAAGCGTCAAGACGCGGATGATCTGATTTTAAAGTGGCTAAGTCGACATTTAAACCTGAATATTCTTTAAAAAGTCTATCAAGACTAGTTAACCGTAGTCGCGCATTCGTCTAATTGCATGTAGGACTGTCTAGATAAGATTGTAAACTCGCGATAGAATTTTCGAGAAAAATTCCCTTCTGCACGATGTGCACAATGCGCTTGGTTTTGTTCTTGAGCCCTTCCATTTTTAGATTGTTAATAAAAAAGAAGAAAAATAATATTCAAAACGGACTACAATTTTGTTGCTTCGCGTGGTGGCGACACAGGCAATGAATCCCCAATTTTCAGTATATAAAATTGTGAGAAATTATTTAAAAAGGTTTTCGCAATTAAGCGAACACAAGGGCGAACATTATTTGAAATCGAAAAGAAATGATAAATGCGATCGATTTATTCGCGAACGCGAGGTAACACACCCGCACTTGCGTTCCTAACTTATATTCAGCCGTGTGGGCTTCGTCACAAAGGAAATGAGATTTTACATATTAAATTTGCAATAAAAAAGACATGAATATTACTTTCAAGAAAAAAATCACTTATCTTTTATTTTTCTTTAATCTCCGGTGCAGTGGCTTAATATTTTTTAACTAGAGCATGAGAGCTCTGTATCGAACGATTGATCAAGATGAACTGTGTTAGGTGCCAACGCCGCTCATGCGTAGGAGCATTTCTTTATCCTTATCTACTATACAAGAAGTTTGAATTTGCGCGTAGATTCGATACTATAAAGCCCGGTTCACAACTAAGCATTGTGACGATGGAACATAACCAAATTCCCTGACAATTCCAGGTTTTCCAGGGTGGGTAGACACCCTGTAATTTCTGTAGCTCAGAATGACAGGTCGTCTTCTTCGGGGAATCAAGACGACGTTTGGAAAAGTTCGATTCCTCTTCCTGGTCGAGTCGTGGTATCTGGGTTCTCTTCCCAATAAAGAGGTTTATTCCTTATTCAGGAAATGATCGCCGGGGAACCATTCCTATGGTCCTTCTTTCTGAGGTTTTTCCGGGGTTGTTGGGGGTGTCTCCAACTATGAGTTTCTTCCAGGGCTTAGATCGATGAAAGGAGTACTTGACTCGACAGGGTCAGGAAGCCTCGGTGAGTGGACACGTCGGGGTTTTTCCTCAGAGTTGGAAGTCAAGTTCCGTTCTCTTAGATCAAGGTTAGAAATAAGGTCTGGAGACGGAGGTATCCATGTTAAGGGAACAACATTTGGAGATCCCTGGTGAAAGTGGTATGTGGCTCCGGTGGCACTAAGTGCTAGAAGTTCGTACCTCAGATGAGAATTTGGTAAACGAATTCTCCTGGCTCAGGAAGGAGAGTCCACAGAACTACGGGTTTCTTGCTGACGAGGGTGACGGGAATTTCTGTCATGGCTTTTTCTGTGGCGAAGATTTCGTCGTCCGGAATGGACAGTGTCACGAACGTGGCTTTTTTCCGGAGGTCGGTTTTCCTTCCGGGATCAGAACATGCGAAGAAAAAGACGAGGGAACTAGTAAATGATTAAGATTTGTTTTATTCTTAAAAGTTTTATTTCTGGTAGAGTTCCGTACACGGTAAAGGCCAGGGAGAGTCTCAACTCATAGAACTGAAGTGTCTACTATTATAGGCATTGCTGGGGATTTTGTCGACCAATCATTACTCGTTACAATCGAGGATTGGCTCTTACGAAAAAGTGGAGGATACATAGAGCGTCACTAAAGTGGGAGTGATGATTTGTGTGTATCAGGAGCACGGACGGTGAAGAGAGACGCTCAAGCTTAAAGCAATTTTGTGTGAACTTGGAAATATTTCCTCCTTTCGGGGGAAAATATTTCCAAGTCCGTTCACAGATGGAGGTTAGAATGCCCAAGTTGGTCAAAGAAAATAATGAGTATAAGGGAAGTTAATTGCAAAGACAATTTTAGCGGATATCAACATTAATTTACTATACATATTAACTGTTAATTGCTAGAAATAGTTTATATTAATTTATTCATGTACATTTCGTATCATTTTACATTTTAAAAATGTACTAATTGTTTTTGCTAAACATTTATATTAATACGTTTCTTTAATACGATTTTTTATTTGATTTATTCTCTTTAATGTAGAAACAGTTTAAAGAGTTTGCATTAATTTACAATACCATTAAACTGTTAATTACTATAAAACGTTTATATTAATTTACTCATGTACATTTCATATCATTTTTCATTTTTAAATTATACTGAAGGAGAATGCAGTTCCGGAATTAAGGTGGTACAAATATTGGGTGTTTTTCGAAATTCGATCAAAAAAAACTAAAAATATTTTTACCATAAACTTTTTTATTGAACATTTATTAACATTCCAACAATACGGAAAAAAATTGAGAAAAAAAATTCGAAAATTGAACAAGTTACAGACTGTTAGAGTGGCGGGGGTGGAAAAAAGTGTGCGTCCGTATTGATACGATTCCAGCCCTTCTGGTGGTCGGAAAAAAAGAGATTCTTAATCAGTAAGAATGTCGCTATCGTCTGAACTGGGGAAAAGGAAAATAAAATTTTTTTTCACAAAATGGCGACTGTTTGAAAAAAAATCTGATTTTTTACTCTTTTTTCAAAATTTAAAATTTCTTAAAAATAATAAAAAACAAAATTTTTACAAAATCCTAGTTTGAACGATAAAGGGATATATAAAGAAGGTCCACGCCAAATTTCAAGTTAATCTGTTCATTAGAACTTGAGAAATCATGTTTCGAGAAAAACGTGTTTAAAGATCGAGCAAAGTTGCAGGCAGTTTTCACTCACATTTCGTTAATCGGCGATTCCTACTCCATACATTGGAAACAATATATGGTGCAACACTGCAAACAAGCTCATAAAATGTATGAAACAATGAATGAAAGAACTGCAAACAAGCTCATACGCGGCAAGACCGGCTCACTCGCTATGTCACTAAAATCGCTATAACTCTGTCAATAATCGAAGTTATAAAAAATTCTTCGGAGGATATATTCTTGGAAGCCTAATCTTTGAAAATATGCACACAAAAAAATTGATTTTTTCAAAATTCTAGACTAGAATCAGCATTCCTGATGTATGCCCTGTATGATTTTTTCTTAAACTTTCGAAATCACATTATAGGGATCTCAAAATTATTAAGCTCAAATGAGCCGGAAGTAGTTGCTCAAAGTGGAGCTGGCTCTATAGATTCCCGAGGCAATTTACCCGGATAATCAGCTTCTACAAGGTATGCAGGATTTTTCTTTTTTTTACTTAAGTTTAGTATTTAAAGATACAATTTTTTAAACAAAATTATTATTGTTATTTTATTGAAAATGTTTTTTTTTTAAATAGCTAATCAACGGCAACAGCGAGTTTTAAGAGGACGAGGTCGAATTAGACGAGCAAATCACCGTGGAGATTTTGTACAAGAAACCAATATGCCTGAAGCTTTTTCACGAGGTGGTAGAGGAAGAAGAGGCAGACGTCGTCCAGTTGGTAGAAGGGAAGCCGTTGGAGATCCTGCAATAATGGAACCAGTCGTCGTAACTCCACTGGAACATAGAATCCCCACTGTAGAGAGAAGAGTAGAACCAGTCGTTGAGCTGGAACAAGATGATTCTGCTCCCTCTAATAATCGTACCGATCATTGTTGTAGAGAGAACGAAACCTGTCGAAGTTCCTGGTAACGTCGAACCAGTCGTTGAGCTGGAAAATGAAGTTCCTGCTCCTTTAATCGAACCAATCCTTGGTGTAAAGAGAAGTGAACTAGTTGAAGTTCCTGGTAACGTCGAACCAGTCGTTCAAGCTGAGCTGGAACATGAAGTTCCTGCTCCTGTAATCGAACTAATTGTTGCTGTAGAGAGAAGCGAACCCGTCGAAGTTCCTGGCAACGTTGAACCAGTCGTTGTGGGAAGGGAAGTCAGTGGATCTTTCTTCGGCCATCGCAGGATCATCAAATGTATACCCTAGGGAACAAAACCTTGACTACCTACAGTTAAGGTCTATGAGCTACTTAAGACAACGCGAAATCCAGGAAATCTGGCGCTCGAGTACAACTGTGGAGCTGTCATTTCTCTATTCACGTGCGAACGGACAAACAGAGGCAGAAATAATAAATAAAACCGGTATGTTTAATATCTAGTTTTATTATTTTTTAAATACATTTTAAAATTGAATAATACTAATTTAAATAGCTGTACAATCTTATTTTATATGTAAATTTATTTTTAGGACAGCAATCAACAAGGTCTACTTGCAGCATTGTCTCACTGAAATAGCTCAATACGCAACAGTTTTGTTTGTGAACAAGTTGTAGGGATCATACATTTGATCTAAGAATCGAGTTTCCCTTCTACTACAACTTTGTGTTCTACGGCCGAGAATTACAATTTGCAAGTCACTCCCACTCCTCGCTCTGCGTAGCGACCGCCATACTTTATTCATTACTTTGTCACTTCGGTCAGAGATACAGTGAGAGTCGGTTGTGCATCTATCAACTTTGTACGGCGTTAGTTAATTAATAAAGAGTTGTTAATTACAAGAAGTATTTTAGTGAACTTTAATTGCTCCTGCATATATATATCTATAGACATATAGATATATATCTTTATAGGAAGTGCCGATAAACGCCGCGGTATCAAGTTCCTATAAAGTTAATATGTGACTTATGATGACTTAAGCTAAGGTGTCTTTTGGTAATTTAATTGACTTTAGCACTTAGAAAGAATAACAATAACAATGACTGACTTTGAAAAGATAAGGACAGGTATCGAAAATCCCAAGAGTAATAAAACCGGTCTGCGGCAGGTAAACACTTTCCAGTTTAATTAACTTGAGCGAGACCAATTCAAAATAATAATTTGTAATGAGAACAGGTTCCTATGAAATGAATTATATTAAATTACTCAAATAAGAAGTCTTTATCTTAACAATTTCTAACTTAAATTCTGAAAAATAAAGACTTATACTCTCTCATACTTTCTTAAAAAATAGATAACCTGTCGAGTGTCCGCAGTTTATTCGTGATCTGATTGGTTGAGAGATGGTCACGTGGGATCATCACAAGTGCATAACGGGAAGTAATCATATAGGCACGCGAAGCGCGCAATGATGTTCTATAGGCTAAGAACCAGTAATAAAGGACTTATCGCCCCACGAAAACGGAAAAACTCTACATAAATCAAAATCTCATTGAAAAATCATGACTCGATATAAACTAATTAAGTTCATCGCATTACGTGGGAACGATATAGTCTTTAAAGCAAATCCAAATTGCAATGATTAAATTAGAAATCAATTCCACGATAAATTATTAATCGAATAGTTCAATAACAAGTTTCCAATAACAAATACAATAAAAATAAACTCTCGTGGCCCTTTCTGAGTCAAATACATAAACGAATCAATAATTCGCACTCAGGAATTCTACAATCTGGTTTCCCTTTCCCACGAGAGAGAGAGATACGCAAGTTTAAATGACTTTAAATTATCAATTCACGTTCGATTTATTTTTAAGACGCGGCGGTAAATTATTAAAGTCCGGAATATTCGCGCAGCAAGGACTTACCCCTTTGAAATTTCTCCATCCCACGTTTAATCGAAAAAATCCGCAGAGATCCAGTCTAAAAAATTACATTACGTCCCGGAAAGCAGAATATGAAGATACCTGCTGAATCCCCACAACCTGGAGTGGCGTGCATAGAGATCCATCATTACCATTACCTGTGTATTATCACATGCTAAAGTACAGGCGTTAGATAATGGGATCTGTTTTTTAGTCAATGTTTTTTCAAAGGTTGAAAACATTTTTGAAGAACAATCCGAAGCATCTAAATTAATTAATTGCAGCAATTCTACCCTAACAGAAAGTGTCGTTGGTTCCACATGTCGAACCATTAACGACATCCACTTTTCAAGTGCCCTGTCGCTCGTTTCGTCTTGGTGCACTGAAAATGATTGCTTGCGCAAAATATTTACCATACGATCAGTTTCAGCAGCACAAATGACGTTATTCGCAACAAGGAGGATTTTACTGCGGCCCAAAGAAATTTTTTTCAAAACTGAAGGATCCATATCCTGAAAGAGACCTATTAATTCTGAGGAAATCGCGAATGGAATATTATGTTTCACGAAAAAAGCAGTAATTCTAATTTTTGCTTCTTGAATCTTTTGATTAAAACTAACAAATTCGGGATTCGAAGTTTCAGAGAAATCTTCATTAAAAGAACTTGCTGCAAGAGGAACATCATTGAAAGAATTGGCAGTTATGTTCGACGAATTTTCACTCACTAATCCAAAACTTTACAATTTTTCCGAAAACTCTAATTTCTTTGCATGAGCTGAAGATGCTTCCATGCTTAATAATTTCTGATTTACCACACAATAAGGTTTTATTTTTTCAAATTTTACAATGTAAATTGTTTTATCATTTAATGGAACTACCCATTCTCTCCACGACGGAAATTCGTCGAACCATGCTTTTTGAAGTTTTCGGGATTATTTTGGCAGGTAAATCTGTACTATTTTTTTGAGCCGGATTAGTCATATTAGCGATGAAACAGCAAACGATAGCACGAAAAAAAATGTATTTGAAAATGAAATTAAAAAACGGAAATAAATCCAAAAAATATGGCTTAAAAGTCAATTCTACGAACCTACAAAAATTAAAGAAAAATTCTGAAAGATTGACATCAAAATAAACAAAAGAGTGAGAAGAATTTCCAGCCAATTCAGGTTAAAAACTTACCAGTTTTGCAACCCTCAAAGACGAACACTATCAACACTATTAACTACACTATAAAGAGGAGCAAAATTTATTTGTAGCCGTATTCCAAATGAAATTTGGCTGAAGAATGAAAAATCCTTCTGGTTTTATGAAAAGACTTTTTTTCCAAATAAGAAGAGTTTCTTTCTATTTATTATAGAGTAAAACCTCGATTTAAATACTATTACTATTTTCTATGCCTAATACTATCTCATTTTGTTTCCGTTTCTCTTTTCATCTTATGTATCGTGACTTAGTAATAACCGCTACAATGGTTGCATCTGGTAGCCGAGAATACACCTGCTAGCGAGTTAAAAGGCAGGCGATTTAAAAGGCTTGTGATTTAAAGGACTTGCGTTATTTAAATTCAATTCCTAATAAATTCATTTTTCTAATCATTAATTCAATTGAGCCAAAGTTTTTTAGGAAACTCATTTCAACCTTCACGTAAATAACAGAATTTGATTATTAAATTATTAATTATTAATTTACTATTAATTATTTTAAAAAATGCAATGCCTAAAAATTCTTTTAGTAGAAAAAAAGTACCTTGAAATTGTGTACCAACATCAATCCTTAAAATTAAAATTTGAATTTTTATGATCCTGGTATCTGAAAATGTACAGAAGGCTAAAAGATTTATTAGAAAAGATGCACAATCGTTTGAAATTCGCATATTTTTTATTCTTAAAATACATTTTGAATAAGTTTAATGTATATTCAATGCGAAATTTCAAAGTCACGAAACATTGGTCGACTTTTTATATATCCATTCTTAACAGAAATTTGAAAGAGGGTCTTTTTCAACCTGATTTATTCATTCAAATCATGTAACAAGGCATGTATTGAAATGAATTAAACTGATTTCGAAATTTTCAAAAACGCAATTGTTTTGAATTAAAAGCGTTATGAATTTCGGTTAAATTTCCAACACTGATAATTTTATATCGAGAAAGCAGGGATTAAATTGACTGTAAGTTTCACAATTGCCTTAGAAAATTAAGCAGAATTAACTTCATTTCAAATTCATAATTCGCGTTAGAATTAGAATAAGTTCATTTTTAGTAGAATTAACTTGAGTTCAAATCTATCATGCCTATCAGAATTAGAACATTTTCATTTTTGGTCGAAGGATTTAACAGGATTAAAATGAGAACAAACCTATATGGATAAAATTAATTGAAATGTTTTCGTTCAAGAACGAAATTGCTTTGAATTTAAAGAGTAGAAAAATCGCCCATATTCCAACTACTTTCTATTCAGTTTAATCCAACGTTAACAATGTTAACTTTGCAAATCGTAATAATCAAAAAGAAGTAGAAACTATTCACAAGTTTTATGAAAAAATTTGTTAGAATTTTCAAACAAAAACCTTAATAAATTCCTCAAATGGAGATATTTGAATAATTTCATTTCTGAAATTTATAACCTATAGGACAATGTTCTTAGTAGCAATTTTCAAATATAATTTGATAAGCATTTAACATTACTTTTGATTTTTAGGTATTTTTTGGTACATATTAATTATAATAAAATATTTTAATTATTATAAAATGTAGGAATATTTATAAAAGTAATAATATTTTTCATTTTTTATATAAATTATAACCTTTCTTTCGATTATAATTTGAATTGAATCGAGTATATTAATTTTAATTTAGCAATTTAATGAAATTAGTTGAGCGCCTGCTCATTTTACTCAAAATGAGCAAAAGTATATTTAATTTTAGTTTGAACTGAAGTTACATAATCCTACGCTAGCACAGTATCGCTGAGATGGCGGGGAAAGGGAAATTTCACTGAGAATCATTGAGTTGACAAAAGAACGGATTAATTAAGTTTATTATAAAAAATAGTTATTACGTCACACAGTGAATCAACAAGGAAATATAACTATAGGAGCAAACTACAAAAGAAAATACGAACCCCTGTTCGCCAATGTACAGCAATGTTAAAAAATGAATTAATTTTAGACACAGTTTAAGAAAATAAATGATCACAGGAAGAAAGAAGAGAAATCGTTACCTGTGCATCTTCCTGGTCGTTTGTGTGCACGGGAATCACATCCATGCACTTAACCCAGGATCCTCTGCGCGTCTCTACGATGCGGAAAGACGTCAGTGTTAGATTGTATTATGTGTGTGATTCTGAGCCCCTATAGCTCAGAGTTATATGAAACATAAAAGTGTAACGAGTGTGAGTTGTAAATTCGAGTGATTGAGTTTTTTCCAGGTTCCGGATTGCTATCTAATGGTCAGCTGATTGTTAGAGAGCTCATGTGCTCCAATCAGCTGACAGGTTGTGTGCACACAACCTAACACTCTGTGCTAGGAGTTTATCGCGATTAAGTTACGGATGTTTCATGTTAGTGTTACAGCTAAATCCTGCACCAGTTACATATTCTATTTACATAAATTTTATGTAATGAGTACTGAAATTTTATGCAGTCACTATATTAGCATAGGAAATCTGTAACGGTTACAGACTTTTCGGTAAGTTTAATGGAATTTTTTTCTCCGTGTTGTCTTAACAATTGCCACTTTTGTTGTGTTCCATGCAGGCGAACATAGTTTCAATTTTTTAAATTCCTCTTAATGCGCGCAGTACACACACCTCAACTGGTGATTTTTAATTCCATACTTGCATGCTGTATTTTCGATTAATTTTATTCACTTACATAGTTTCCATTCCTCCGTGAGTAACATAAGTTTGGAAATTTTAATTCTATTGTCATTGTTATTTTTAATTCCATACTTACATGCTTTATTTTCAATTATGTTAATTCCTTCGAATATGCCTACAAAAGATGTGCACTTGCATAGTTTCTATTCCTCCGTGTGTAACATAACGACGCAAATGACGCAATTCCATGCTGGTTGACAGTTGGCGTCGCGAAATTTGAAATCGGGTCATGAAAGTGGTTAAAAATGAGTGATACAGGTAACTAGACACCGACAGTACCTGATTTATTAAAAAATTGAGATCTGCATTATTAAACGAAAAATTTTGAACTGAAGACTAACTTTTAATTCACGAGGTACACCAAGACTCATACCGGTGAAGGAAATCTAACGTCTCAAAATGCATAATAGTGTCATATATGAAAAGGATTTTCAAAAGTGTATTTCATAATCTAAACAAATGATAAGTGCGTGAATCGGTTGGCATCTTCACGTGCGTCGGTATATTTGTGCTTCGCCGAAGGTCAAGCGATAGCCAAAATCAAATCTAAACACTGCGCACCTGCAAGCGCAGTGGATTCAAATTTGTCGCGTGTATCCCTAACAAGGGGAACGTGCCACTTTACTTTTATCAGTGTAATAGCTAATTACTCATCAAGAAACAGCATCTCAGCCATAGTTTCAACGCTACTACGTCATTCCCACAACAGGATTTCTCGCCACCCAGGCAGCCACTGCACCGAAGGTTCTAGAAAAATAAAAGATAAGTGATTTTTTTCCTGAAAATAATATTCATGTCTTTTTTATTGCAAATTTAACATGTAAAATCTCATTTCCTTTGTAATGAAGCTCACACGGCTGAATACAAGTTAGGAACGCATGTTCGGGCGCGTTACCTCGCGTTCGCGAATAAATTGATCGCATTTGTCATTTCTTTTCGATTTCAAATAATGTTCGCCCTTGTGTTCGCTTAATTGCGAAAACCTTTTGAAATAATTTCTCACAATTTTATATACTGAAAATTGGGGATTCATTGGCTGTGTCGCCACCACGCGAAGCAACAAAATTGTAGTCCGTTTTGAATATTGTTTTTCTTCTTTTTTATTAACAATCTAAAAATGGAAGGGCCCATGAACAAAACCATGCGCATTGCGCACATCGTCCAGAAGGGAATTTTTCTCGAACATTCTATCGCGAATTTACAAACTTATCTAGACAGTCCTACATGCAATGATACGAATGCGCGACTATGATTGTCTAGTCTTGATAGTCTTTTCAAAGAATATTCGGGTTTAAATGTCGAATTAGCCACATTAAAATCAGACCATCCGCGTCTTGACGCTTTTCATGAGATTGAGGTAAATTATTTTAAAGTCGCCACTGTGGTGACAGATAAATAAATCGCGACACCGATTGCTAGTTCAACCGTGAATGCCGGGAATTTTACGATTACAGAAAGACAAAATAGACCGAAGCTACCAGTAGTTCAGATTCCAAAGTTTAATGGAGAACACGAAAAATGGGTTGCGTGTTTGTGCGAGAGAGTACGTGAGTGAGTCTAATTCTGCATCACCTGTAATTAAAGCGAGTGAGATATATAGTGATGTCATGACGTAAGTCACGTATCACCGG
>UCOH01006399.1:0-55834 GCA_900474275.1 Synergus japonicus
CAAAAAGATTGAAGACAACAAAATTTTCGGCGGGTACGCTTAACAAGATTTGCCCCGTATATCTTAACATTTGTAACTAGATTTTATTTTGCACGCATTCAATGTAAAAACCTAGTAAAAAATGTTAAGGCATACATGATGAATACTGTTCCGATGGAAAACACGGTTTCAATCAGGCTAGATTTTTAAATTGTCTTCCGTTTTGACTCCTTGCAAAGTGTGAAAGAGAAATAGTTTTAAGTAGTTATAGTAGTAGTACTAAGACAATTGCGGAGGAGTAAAATGAGTTGACGTACAACCAGCTTTTCTAGATTTAGTCCCACTGTGATGACTGATGACGGTGGAGGATTACTGGCCACCGCATCACCACAGGGTTCGATCCTCATCAGGTATGCGGTGGCGAGTCGTGAATTAGGGATGGGTAACGCTCGGTGAGAATCAATTCCTCGACTACGGCAGATCCGTCAATTCCTAATAATATTCCCCCACTCCTCAAAAAACCCGCGAATATTTAAAATCTTAAAGGGTTTTTGGAGAGGTTTGTTTGGAAAATTAAAAACAATTTAATCAATGAAAACTGTTTTTTTTAATATCGTGTGCGTGAATTATCACAAGGGTAAATTTAAAAGTCTTAATTTTTAATTAGTGATATCCTAGTTTAGAGTAGAATTAATTTTATCTCTAGAAAAATATTGATCAACTCTAGTTGCCTTTCCATGTTTCTAAATCAAAAGAAGACAAGAAAAAAGGCAGATTTAAATACGTGCAGATAATCTATTTCGTTGCTTTGTAATAATTTGTCCCGCTTTTGAGAAAAGCCTTTCTGAAGGGACTGAATAAGTTGTCAGAATTGGCAGATAATTCATCGCTATCTCGTAGAGGTGAGGATTATAGTGATGCTTATTCATGCTTATCCATTCTTCAAATGTATTCACAGAACGCGGAGAAACAGGACACCTGAGATATTGACTAATTTCAATTTCAATTGCTGCGGAAGTTTGATGTCGACCATCTTTTTGGAAGTTGCTGTTCTCGCAACATGTTGTATGACCAGAAATCATTAGTGTCGACCGATTTTACTTCGGCAGTTTCAGTAGATGTTATTTTTTCCGAAAACTCAGCATTCGATGAAGTTACTTTTTCTTTCATCTCGTTTACTGAAATATTTCCAAAATTTTCAGTTAAACATGGAAAAAAGGTATGGTGGGCCAACCATATATATGGATAAATATGGCACATCTATATTATATGGTTGTAGCAAACATAGAATAGTTGCAGCAACAGGAGATAATGGTTGCTGCAACCATTTAATATGGATGTGCCTTATTTATCCATTTATATGGTTGGCCCAACCATACATTTTTTTTCGTGAAAGGTGTCCTGGTTCTGTAATAATACCCTTAAAGCATTGAACGTATGTTAGTAAGCATAATAAAGCAGGATAAACACTAATGCGATAAATTTATGTTAATAAGCAGAACGAATAAATTGCATCTAAATAAACAAAATAAGCATATCAAACATATGAGTAAAACAAATAAATAAGGAAAAATTCTGTTTTAAATTCTTACCGATGGCTTTAACAGCATTTGCTGCATCAATCGGACAACTGAAGTGCATTTTTTTAAATCTGGGATCTAAAATTTTGGCAATTGCTTGCATTCTGCATTTCTCCAATCTGTCAAACCTTCTGCAGATTTATGTTACTAAATCAGCCTTTATGTCAAAAGTAACAGGATTAAGCGGCATCATAAGAGTTTATGGTCAGGAAAAAATAAAAAATGATAATACAATCGCAAATTTTTGTATGTCGCATCTTGGAAATTCAACATATAAAAGTATCATTTACTTTGCGGAGAAGGGCAACCAGTGGAATACACTTACTCAGTATCACCAACTTTTCTGAGCAAATTTTAAGAGTCACTTGCCATGCAGGTTTCAGAAGATCTCGTATTTCTCTTGCAATTTCCTCTTCATCTGGTGTGATCATTTGGGGTGGCTTGTCCTTGCTTTTTTTCTCTCTGGAAACTTTGGCTAACACTCGTCCAACAAATTCACATAAATGAAGGAACCGCTGCAGCATATCATACAAGGAATTCCATCTTGTTCGAACTTCCTGAATGAGTTTCAAGCATTCTTACTCTTGTTTCTTCCATTCTTTCATCTGCAATAAAATTCTTTTAACTCTTCAGTTGCTCTCTCGCTTCTTCAGAAGAAACCAACGGTTTTTAACATTTTTTAAATCGTTTCTTTGAAGTGTTGAATTACAGGAGAAGAATCAGCAGCGTTCTCAACATGAAGCTCATCATTCGTCGCTGTCTTCTTCATCTGGCAATGCTTGAGACTCATCGTCTTTCCTGGACTTATAGAGTCCAAGGGCGTTTGTCACAGCTATGTTGAGGTTATGTGCTAAGCAGGCAATATGTTTCTTCTCGCCAAATACATTTTTACTGGCACCCATAACATTTGCACCGTTATCTGTAATCACAGCTATGACACTTTCCAAGTTCAAGCCCCATTCTAAGGAAAGTCCAGTAAAAATTGCAGATAGATTTTCTATGGGTTTTCTCTGTGTCATAGGCTTCACCCCAATGATCGCAGATTTCATTTCAATCTGCAGAATTAATAAAGACATTATTTAGAATACAAGAATAAAAGCGCACTCCGCGCGCGCATTTAAGTTCTTTTTCAATCTTACATAATTTATTGTATTTTGTTTCTCTAATTTCTTAATACCTATGTTAAACTTTGTGAAAATCTCTAAAAATTCTACGAAACCTTTGAAAATCCGTGAATTAACTTAAAATTCATGAAAATCTCTAAAAATTCCTAGAAACCTTTTGAAATTCCATGACAAACTTTAATATCTCTTTATATATTTTATATCCCTTAAAAATATTACATAGAAATTTTATCAAATTCCATGAAATGCTTTAAAATTCTCACAAAATCATTAAAATATCAGAAAAATCTCTTGAATTTCGTAAAAATCATTTAAAAATCATGAGAAATGCGCACAAAAACCTGCAAAATCATTAATCTCTTGAAATCCATGTTAAGATTAGTGAAAATCTCTAAAAATTTCTAGAAAACTCTGACAATTTCTCAATTAATTCTTAAAATCTTTTAAAATCATTAAATCTTATTTAATTAAATCTTAAAATCATTTGTCTTAAGAAGATGTACAAATCCTCCCTTGACCGCTTTTTGATAAGATAAGTAGTTTTCGTTTTAATCGTAAAAAATATTGTTCAAGAGAACCGAGCGCGATATTTAAATCAAATAGCGAGTGCGAAGCGCAAGTGTTCCGATGAGAATGTGTTTCTTAAGGTCGATTGTCGATAGAACCAATGACCGAACCAGACCGAACTCCACGCGTCATATGATATATTATTCTTACTATGAAAAATATTTATATAATATGTATATATGAATATTTCTATACTTTGCATCTTAATGTTCGGAAACATTAAATAATTTATTATTTATAATTAAAACTTTTTTTTCAATAATTAATTTCCTTTTGTAATTAATAAGCTTCTCAGGAGATTTTACGAAAAGAAGATAATTCTTCATATTCACTAATTAATTTTTGCTTAAGAATACCTTATTTTTACCAAATTTATTCAACATTTTTTTTCCGTTTTCCAGAATCTCAAAACCAATTAAATGACTCATTTGATCCCTCATGCTCATCTAGCACGGCTGTTTCCTACTCTTATTTTAATTACTTTAATTAAAATGAAGAGGAGAACTAATTTACTTAAGGTTCTATCGACCTCATTGAAACCTTGCGCTTTGAGCTCGACAGCAGTAATGTTTTATTATAATTTTTTCCTTGTCCTACGTTATTTGGCAAAAAATTGGACTTGCATTTTTCCGGAAAATTCAAAGAGTTGTTATGACAACCTTGTAGGGCATTCAAAAAGCAACGTTTTACTTCTTTTGAGTTTTTTTTTCATTTTGTGCGTTATTCGGCTTAAAATTTTAATTTTGGTTTGTTTTTTTTTAATTTGAAAAATTCCTTAACTTTAATAATGTCGTTTCTATCTAATAAATTTTGAAAATGCTCTAACTTTTTAAATTTCTATCCAAACTGGTTGGTGAAAGAACTTGACCTTCAGATTAGAAAACTATCCGAGTATACGAAAGGCCAATACATTTGCTGTCAGTCAGTATAGAGAGTAGCGGCGGAACATTTTTTATATTATTAGCACAAGAGGACAAAGTTTTTCGCTTCTAAAATGCTTGAAAAATATTATATTCGCTCGTCTTGCACATATGGAAAAAAGTAACTTTATTGTTCTATTAAAATGTTTTTTTTTGTCGATATTATACATTTGTAATTTTTTGTTAACTCCCCCTCCCCAACCCATTTGAACTCCACTAGAGACTTGAAACATTTCCACAGCTCAATATACACCTCCTTTATGTGGACAATGGACATTAAACAGAGTTCCATTTGGTTAATATTTGGCTTGTACATTTCATTACGACACAAATTTCTCATTAGATTTTATTACATTATATACTCAATTTGACTCAAGGTTGTACTTTAATCGAGAGTAAGGGTTGCAGCACATAAGGAATCAATAGACTTTTTATCATATTATAAAAACTATTATTCATTACTGAAACGCGAACGCTACTGGAACACATTATACAAGAGGGAACAAGATTTGCTTCTTACGTTTTGGAAAAACAAAAAATATAATAAGTTTAAAAGGAATCTTTATTGGAAAGTTAGTCGAATATAATAATGATGACTATCGGTTGCCATACATTATCTACAGTTGATGTTACGGAGACTTTAGTCATGTATCAGCATATCATCAAAACACTTGCACTTAGTGCTCGATATTTGATATACAAAAATTATTTAAACCTCGTGCTCTGCGCTCGGTTCTGTTCACTGTATAATAAATTCAAATAAACCACTAAATAGACGATGCAAAGAATTATCTTCATGATTTACTGTTGGGCTTAGAAAAAATGTTTAGCAGCACTTTTAGTTGACCTTTTAAGGACTAATTATTCTGGTTTTTTCTAAAATTTTTACATATCTTACGTGTGTTTGGAGGGGAAATTGAATTTAAAAATTTTTTAAAAATATTTCTTTGATAAAAACAAAAAATTCTTACTGTATCGAAAATCTTTAATGTCAAATCTTAAGATCTTTTTAAAACCAATAATAATTATATTCATTATCATTTTCTCCATATCTTGCATTATTTGGCTAAAAATTAGACTTTTGGACTTTTTATGAAAATTCAAAGAGTTGTTATAACAATCTTGTAGAGCGTTAAAAAAGCAACGTTTTACTTCTTTTGATTTTGTTCAGATCGTGTTTTATATGGCTCAAAATTTTAATTTTCTTTTTTTTTTTTGTTGAATTTGAAAAAGCGTTAACTTTGATAAAATGTCCTTTCTATTTCAAAAATTTTGAAAATGATTTAACTTTTTAAATTTTTATCCAACATAAATTGCGAAAGAACTTGACATTCGGTTTAGGAAACTAACAGAGTATATCAAAGATTAACCCAACGTCATTTCTTTCAAAAGCTGTCGTGCTAACCAGACTACAAATATATGTAAGATAGACACACAACCTAAAAGACAGACACGTTCGTAAAAAAATTTTTTTTGCGTTTAGAAGTTTTCAAAACGTGGAAATTGATAAGAACAGGAAGGGGTAAAATTTTAAACAAATATTATAATACCTTCTGTAATGTGAAATGACCTATTTCATATGAAATCGGGCAGTCTGACACTGGTAATGTCACGCATTCTATAAATATATGATTTTAGATTCCTTAAGGCCAAGTAAGACTTACCTGATCCCTACCTTATCGACATTTTGTTCTCTGCAACGCTACAACGTCTACATTTATTGAAATATCAAATTGAAAATTTCTATAATTAGAGAAAAGAGGCTGAGGTACGTATATACGGTCTTAAATTTTTATAAAAATAAAAAAAAATTTTTTTGCAAAACTTTTTTTACAAGTGACAATATTTAGGACCAGATAAACGTACCTTAATACTTTAGTTTCCATTTTAGAAATTTTCAATTTGATACCTCTATAAGGGGCCATCCATAAACCACGTGGGCAGTTTTTCACCACTTTTTGACCCCCCATCGTGGACAGCATTTCATGTATAATTTTTTAAATATACTTGGATCGTGAAATTTTGTCATACCCGCCCTCCCCCCATAACCTGTCCACGTGGTTTATGGATGGCCCCTAAATGTAGACGTACCGTTGCAAAGAAAAAAGTGTGGGTAAGGTGGGAATCGGATAAGACTTATTTCGTTCATTTTTACATAATTCACCTGAATATTCATGTAGCCCTAAGTTCGTGAACAAAATTTTTTGATAAAAAAAATACGTGTCTCATATTTTACCTTCATAAACAATATGTTTCAGCCCCAAATAATTTTGTGACATCAACAGGATGAGACTGCCCGATTTCATATGAAATAGGTCGAATGTGTATTAGTTCAAAATTTTTCGCCTAAACATCCGAAAGCAAGCGTGCTGGCTTTGCGAGGTAATATAATGGGAAGATCTGATTTAAATGCGTAGAAAGTATAATGCGACCAAATCTGTTCATATAAACAGTTAGATTATGTTAATTGTTCTAAGTATTATTGTTGACTAATGTGCATAATTAATACAGTGTTTGGAATTATGATGGTTGGTCTTGGTCAATTATAATGAAAATAATACCTGTAATTTGTGGTATATTATTGATTATAAATAAACAAACAATGTGGACGTCGCGGGACGTAAAATTATTTTAAGTGAAACTGCGTGTTTATAAATCCCAAAAATTTAGATGTTATATTTGCATCAAGACCCGTATGGAAAAATTCCGTGTCAGTCTTAAGTCCCGTGATCGCCTAGACTAGCATTGTCAAGACCGTCTGATCTAGACTGTCTAGAAGGGAATAGAAATAAATCTATATAGAAGGGAATAGAATAGATCTAGACTGTCTAGAAGAATAGAAATCAATCAGACGAGCTATGTGTCATGTATAATATTATAAGTGTCAAAATAGGTTATTTTTGTGATAGGTTGTGATTCGTGGTTGTGCGAGAAAAATTACAAGAGTAGATTTTATACCTTGACATTGGATAAAGCAGGATCAAGAAAATGGATTATTAAAGACACGTTACCCTCCTCCTCCATATACCATATACCACATATCATTTAATGTACAAAGAAGTCAAAAAAAGTTTCATTCATCTAATCCACCAGGATCACCCTCACAATCGACTCCTAAGTACAAAAAAAATCATTATAATTCCCCTAACTTCGAGATCTACAATTTTATCGTTTCAAATGGGTCCATTTAATGTCCAAAGAAGCCCAAAAAAAGTTTCATCTACTTAACCCCTCAGGTTCACCCTTAAAATCAACTCCTTGCCTTAGAGGTGAATGAAACTTTTTTTGAGCTTCTTTGGACATTAAATGGACCCATTTGAAACGATAAAATTTTAGATCTCGAAGTTCATTTAATTAATTTAATTTAATTTAGCCCCAATCTCGACAGTCTAATTTTAAGCTAATTTTATTAGGTTCTGGTCAGACACTGACAAGCTCGTCTGTGTCTAGACCAAGCCATGGAAAAAGCGTTTCACTTCTGACCAGTGCCCTGTCAGTCGGTCTGGTCAGCGCTAGTCAGAACTGAGACAGTCTGGCTAGAACCCGATCAGTTCCCAGAAATTTTTCCACACGAGGCTATAAACGGAACTAGAATAATAATAATTCATGCATTATAAATTTGTTTAAGGCAAATTTTGTCGACTTTTTGAGGCCACAGGAAGGATTTTTTAAAAGTTTTTTCAAGTCCTGAAGGGAAAGCAGCCTCGAACTTAGGGGACTTGCTTTTTCGATTTTTGATTAGAGGAAAATATCGGCGTAATTCTATAACTTTACCATTGCTGTCAATGTGTGTGACACATCGGTAAATAAACAAGGTAAAATTATTGAATTACAATTAATTAAATTTATTAATGAATTAAATTTACAATGAATTAAATTTATTGAATCTAATGAAAAATCGAAAAAGCAAGTCCCCTAAGTTTGAGCCTGTTTTCCCTTCAGGACTTGAAAAAACTTTTAAAAAGTCCTTCCTGTGGCCTCAAAAAGTCGACAAAATTTGCCCTGCAAATTAGAGTATTTTACAGATTTCTTGACTCTTCTGCAACAGCCTTAATGTTCAAATTTTTCAGAATGTTCATTAAAATGATAAATAAATTTTTAAGAATATAGATTTATGTATTAAATGTTTGAACTATGAACTTTAAATTTTTGACATTTATTCCGAAATATTTTTAGGTTACTTCCAGCTATTACCAACAATATACCACTGAAAGGTTGATCATTGACATTTTGCATTATTACTTGGTACGGTTTACTATTCCCCAGAAGCAAATTAATCCTCATGTCTCATAAAGATTTTCTTTCCCGTCATCGTTCTACTTAACTAAGTCATAAAATAACAAAAATACTATTTAAAACAAAATAAATTATTTGTTTTAAAAAATTTGCTTATCACTGGTTTAAGAAATTAAAAGATAAATTTTGACGTTCTTCTGTCATAGTTGGATAAACCTACACTTTAAATACAAACTATACTGCTTAAAAATTTACAGTCAGACTTTCTGATGTAGAAGTAAAAGCTTACACACTGCCGGAACTGGCGCAGCATACGTACGGCAAAAGTGCGTCTGCTATCCCAAGAAGAGACATATACTGCCCCTTCGCGAGGTACTAGATTTGCCTCGTGTTTTGGTGCTAGTGTTGTCTCTTATAGGTACAAACGGTGTGCCGAAATTTTTTCAGAGCCGTCGTTGGAGAAACCTTGATAAAATGATGTAATATATAATAATTGTATAAAATCCCCAATATATACCTGTTTAATATTTGTCACCAGCTACAAATTGAATGTTTTGCATGCCCACAGCATCATGTTAGTTTAGTGGAACATAGGCTACAGAAATTTCATGGATTTGACAATCTGCTGTGAATTATAATTCAGCAAGAAAATCTCAAAATCCTGTCACTGCTTTCACAATTCAAATGCCCACTCTTATAGGGTCTGCAGTTGTGGAAATTGCACGCATGCAACTATCCAGGTTAAAAATTTTTTGATTTTTACATTCTCATCAGAGAGAAAAACATGTTTTTACGAATGTGTCTGTCTGTCTGTAGATTTTAGTTTGTTAGTACGATAACTTTCGAAAGAATTGACCGATTGGATTGTCCTTTGGTATACTCTTTTAATGTCCTAAAATGAAGGTCAAGTTCGTTGGCCAGCCATTTTGGATAAAAATTTAAAAAGTTGGAGCATTTTGAAAATTTTTTAAACCACTTTTTTTTTTATTTAAAAATTCTAATAATGGATGTTCGTAGTACTCAAAAAGACGAACAATTTTTCTTAATGTCTTTTTTGGATAAAAAAAAATTGAAGGACTTGAAATATTTTGAAAATCCAAAAAAATGAAATAAAACTTGAATTAGAAGCCAAACAACGCACGATATGAAAAAAAGTCTAAAGATGAAAAATGTTTTTTTTTTAACACTCTACAGGATAGTCTTTGAATTACCTTAAAAAAAATCTAAAATTCAAATTTTGAGTCAAATAACGCGAGATACAGAAAAAATGATAAGAAACATAATTAATGGCTTTAAAAAGATCTACAAGTTCCCCTTGAACCAATTTTCAACAGGATGAGTAGTTTTCGTTTTACTTCTAAAATTATAGAAGTATCACACATTGTCTATTCTAGTGAAGTCGGGGGATAAGAGTAAACAGGCTTAATATTTACGTAAATTTAATCTTATTATATATCAGTGCCAACTTATTATAGTAAAAATGTCGAAATGACCACTTGCTTTTCATGAATACGCAATCAATTGATTACTTGGCAAACCTTTATATGTACTTAGTGTTGTAAAGTTTCTCTCAGAATACGCATTTTTATGATATACGCAGTGAACACAAATATCTCAAGATGATTTTGGTACTTCTTAAAACGTCGAAGACAAGCGAAATCATGTTCTAAAAACAGGGTTTTGATTAGTTCCTCCTTCTATGAGAAAGCTAGTTTATTTAATGCCCATGATAGAACAAAGTGCTTATAGAAATACCTATCCACTCACCCATAGTATTTGGCAATGGGTGTTTAGTTGTCTTTTTATTAGTTTTCAAAGATATTCTTTCAAATATTATGACCTTGTTACTGACTCAATGTCAAGGTGAATTCAAAAAGGTTGTAATGTCTAACAACTTGGCATTTTGACAAAATGAAATACAGTTTGCGTCGTCGAATTGCATTCAACATGTGCGTAATCTGTTTAAAGACATATAAATGTTTCGAAAATGCATCTTTAATGAAAATTAATATACGTTATAGAAATTTAAAAATTAAATGAAAATAACGTTTTATAACTTCTTTTCTTGATAAGAACGTGTCAATTTTATATAAAATAAATAAAAGCTTATAGAGATGAATTTAATCTTTTCGATTTCTTAAAGGTAAGTAGTATGCATATTATGACATCACGAATTAGCGAACATTCTATATTTTTGTTGCATCTTTTGAAAGTTAAGGGTGCGATGACATTGGAAACAAATCAATACAAAATAACTTTAATTCTGACAACTTGTATAACTATAGGATTTGAAATTGGGTGTTTCGAGGAAAAAGGGCAAATTTATAGGTTTCTGGTTTTTCACAAAGGAAAAAAGTAGTGTAGAACCATGAAAGACTTACTAATTTTCCGAGAAAAGCAATCTTTTAAGTAGCAACGGGAGATAAAAAAATCCGAAGATATTAACGAATTATAATTACAGTTGGATATGTTTTTATTTAAATTACTACAACTTGAAATGCAAACTAAAACTAATTTACTTAAGGTTCTATTGACTTTAAGGAACACATTCTCATCAGGGCTTCGCGCTCGATACTTGATACAAAATTTGAATTTTCGATTTTTTAAGAAAATTCAAAAAGTTGTTATGCCATTCCTATGGGGCGTTAAAAAATAAACATTTTGCATCTCATGCCTTTTTTTCATATCATACCTTGTTTGGCTTCAAACTTTTTGATTTTTTATCCAAATCAAAAAATATATATTTATACTGTTGTTGCCCCTTAATGCAAGTCCTGCATTAACGCCTTCCTTTGTAAACATGTCAATCCAACCCTGGTTTCCAGAAGATTCTAATGGAAACCAGGGTTGAGTTGACATGTTTACAAAGGAACGCATTAATGCAGGGCACTGTACTATGTATCCTATGTAAAAATTAGCATATCATTCCTGCATTTAAGTACTTTCTAAAATTTATACGCTTTCTCATAAATTCCTTTGACATGATAAATTATTTACAATAATTTATACATATAAACTATGTAGAATATTTTTACATGTAACTCTTTTTATCCAAAAGCGAAAAATTTTAAACTTCACACATAAAGTGAAATATCTCCTAAACTAAACTTAACTTAACAAAGTGCCGCATTATCGAGTTGGTGGTCATGTTCACTCATGAGTTTTTACTAATTGACAATGCGGATAGTAATCTTGAATGGCTATCAATCCACCGCATATCGTCGCTGACATTTAGGGCGCGGCGATCGAATAAGCAAACTGGAACTCTGAAAGGGTTCGTCATGACTAACAAATTTAATGTGTCTACAAATACCATTAGAAATATAGTAACTTGACAATAGCTTCTATTTGACTAATATAAAACTCATAAATTTAAAGTTCTAGTAAGCTATATTTTAACACACCTGGCTAATATGGGATGCTATTTTTCAACGTTTACCAAAAGATGTATAGTATAGAACAACTGTAGGAGTTCTTTACTCACAAGTTTAACCCTTACTTGAGATACTTGGCACACTGGGGTTGATATACACTCCAGCGGCAAAAATTGCTCTAAAAAATAATCTATTATCTGATATAATTAAAAATTATATCAGATCATCTTAAGAGATCACTTTATGATCATGTGGGTTATTTAGCCAAAACATAAAATTAAGTAAACAAAAGATAATGAAATATAAAAACATGAACAATTGACTGTTTTTACAAAATAATTCATAACTTTTTTATTTTTTAATATTTGAAGCTAAAAATTGGAGGGCATACTCTCGAAATTTTACTCTTTAAGAAAAAACTGAGCCCTCTATTAGTGGCTGTTGAAAGAAAGGTATATGTGTTTATACCCCACTCAACTTTGGACGACTATCAGTGTATGAATACTCAATGCTTTCAGAATAAACGATTAAAGGCGCCATCTAGCGTATACTTGGACCACTAAGATAACGCTCTCAAATACGTGGTTTCGTGCACTTTTTGAAGAAAATATCCTATTCAACTAGGGATATAGGCGTTTTTGTCTCTCGTCTTCGCTCTCCGGGCGCCTTCTGCACCCTCGAACTACGACTCGTTCTGCAAACGTCACACTCGACAAAAAACGCCTGTTTGTATCCCTTGATACATAATATACTATTGTATGGTCATACATATAGATTAGGGTGGTCCTTATTTTTCGATTTTCGATTCTTCATGGTCTCACCCCCCTATTTTGTTATAATGACTAAAAAAATTATCTCCAACAAATTTTAGCGAAATCGGTTAGTATTAACATGTGCCTTAAAGCAATCAAAGTTTCTTATACAATTAACATGGGGAAAAGTACCGTCCAACTTCAAATGCAGGTATTTTTTTTACATTTCACCGGAATCCTTTGATTCTGTGCAATTTTGATCTTTAGATTATATTAAAAAAACACATCTAAACGAAAAAAAATTTTTTGCAAAATTTACAAAATGGCGGACCCCTAAATTTAACCAAAATTACAATTTCCATCCCGTGAAATATAAAAGAATACGTGCATTTGAAGTTTGACGGTACTTTTCCCCATGTTAATTGCATAAGAAACTTTGCGTAGAGATAATTTTTTTGGTAATTATAACAAAATAGAGGGATGAGAAGAAGAAGAATCGAACAAAAAACCACCAAGAGTTCAAATTGTTTATAACAATAGTAATTGTTTGTTACGAGCATTATTCTGAGGAGATATCTCAGCATTTTTAACCAATCAAAAATGTTTTGTGCCGCTGAGCATCTCATCCATGTATTTGTTTATATATTAATTTGTTTATAACAATTAGCTTTAAACTATCATTAATTATATATGTTCCTTATGAGTGCCAACATTGATTCCAAGACCTAATAGCATTATGACAGACTTATATTCGGAGAAAAAAAATCACATTCTCAAAACGTGTCATTTTTCCTGATTGTTGACTTATATAAATAATTAATTATTCATGCTTCAATTCAAAAACCCATTCTATAGACGGTCTGGTACAACTATTCCACAAATATAAAAAAAAAACGTCTAAATCGGTTGAGAATTGTTGGCTGTTACCGATTTTGAACAAAAAAAAACACCGATCCGGAACACTGTACGGCGCGCGTCGTGCGTATATACACATTAATCTGTGACGCCCAACGATAGATTTTATTCTTTTAAGCCATGAACTACCCCTACGAAAAATTTGAATAAAATATATACTGAAGTATATAATATAGACTTTTTTTAGTTACATGGATCCAAAACAGGGTCTGTTTGACCAAAATGTCAAAATTCCACCCCCTCCAATTCGTCAAATTTTTTATCGATCTCTTTTAAATTTGGTGTAATAATTACTAGTCAATATGATTAAACTTTGTGCAAGTTTGAACCCGATCGGATGATATCGGTTTCAAAAGTGTGTTCACTTGATATGAAATCCCCCATATATTTGATTCATCAAAATCGGTTCAGCCGTTTATTGAGAAAAATCACTTTTTTAATTTTACTTTCCCCCTCCATGACTCCCCAAAAAATGAAATATTTTGGTTATCCTTTGGAAGAATGTTATGTTACGTGGGTGCCCATATATGGTGGTAATATCAACTTGATACGAGTGGGGGCAACTTTTACATACTTATCCCCCTAGGCCCTTTAGGGCGGAAAATCGAAGACGGATGGTGATACCTCATTTATGTATACGATTTGTGTTACATTGACAGTTTTTAGTCAATTTTACACATAAAAAAATCTTAATTTCATTCAATTTACTGTTACTCAGATCAAAAACATTTCTAGTTAAGGGGATATCCTTATATAAACGGCGAAAAATGAACGTAAACTTTATGAATTTTTTTTTAAAAAACTATAAGATATTTTTTATTGAAATTGTGAGAGCATTTTATTAACAATTTTAAGAAGTAAAAAAAATGTATTTATGAAATAATTGTCATAAATACTCTGCTGGTGTCCTGTTGAAGTTGTGATGTTTCTTTTCTTGGCATGAATTTGCGTACACTCTCACGCTTGCTAGGTTTGTTTGAAAAACGGGACCCAAATTTTGCGTGTACGCAAATTCGGAAAATCTGAAAAATTACTTTTCGAGAAAAACGCGATTGAAGTTGACGGAATATTGGATTGAGGAATATTGGACTTTTTCTCTACCTACAGCTATTTATTCAATTCGACACTAATCAGCTATATCTGCACCATAAAGAAAGTCTTCTTCTTGACCTTTTTCAATTGTTTTCTCTTATTTTTTCGTCAATCGAGCTTCTTTAATCGTGCTTTCGCCTCGGTGCTCTTTTAAGGCTTTTTGTGAAAATACCTCCAGAATCCAAACCGTTTCGAATTTCATTCCAAAATTTTTACAGGGTATTCTTGAAATGTTGTAGTTTCGATTTATGCAATAAAAAAATCGATTTATCGATCGATTTATATGAGGATACCCCCTTAAAAATATCATGAAATTTTGGTGAATAGTAGGTATCTTCAACCCATCTACATTACGAAAAATGAGTCTCCCGTTCATAACTTTGAAGTTATAAATTGTTTTTTTTTTGCGATATTTGAGTGACGTAGTTATTTATACTCATTACGTTATTAAATTATGTAAAATTCATTATCAATTACAACCGAATACTAAACGATAACAATAGTCATTATTAAAACTAAAATCACATATTTGGTAATATAATGTATAGAATGCTTGGGGAGATTCTATCCTTTCTTAAAAAATAGATGACCTGTCGAGTGTGCGCAGTTTATTCGTGATCTGATTGGTTGAGAGATGGTCACGTGGGATCATCACAAGTGTGTAACGTGAAGTAATTATGTAGGCGCGCAAAGCGCGGTGTGATGTTCTAGTATAAAATGAATTTAAAATAAATTCTGTACAATTTTACTTCCTCATAGAAGAAGCTTTGAATTCGTAAAATTTTCCAATATTTTGAAAATGGTATAAGTAAAGCTTTCTCAGTTAATAAATTTCTAATACAACGGTCTAATCAATTGTCCGGATGTGCGTGTGTGGCGCCTTTTTTTGACGCCACGCGCTATTGATGAAATTTGTAGGGCTGATATGCATTAACAATATCTCAAAACATGCAACAAATATTGAACAACAAATATTGAATTTTACAATTTTAATGTACTTTTATAATTTTTGTAAAATTCATTTTTCGAGTATAATAAGTTCTCGAATAATCAAAATTAGTTTTAATTTCGAAAATTTTCTTTTTCATCTATAAGTCTTCAAACAACCAAAATTCAAAGCTAATGTATGAAAGTAAAAGGTTTCTTGCTTCATCAAAAATAATGGAGCACATAAATATATGAATATTGTTACATAAATAAAACACCCAAGATTCAATTCATAACTAGTTCCTACTTGTGTACTTCTTTATCAAAGCAAGATAAAACAAGATAACATGGTATACTTATTTCCAAGTGATTACGTTCAATACTCTGTTGCTCCCCAAAAGCACGTTGATTAACTTCGATAAGCAGTTTTATCTCTTGCTTGCCTATAAACTTCTGACCGTAGTAGGGATTTTATATATTTTTCCGCAAGCAAACTTATATACAGTCCACTCCCTTTTCTATAGTGTGAATCCCTTCTAATCCCTTTATTCGACCTTGTGTCTTGAATTTTATTCACTACTTGTCTTATTTAACCAAAAGAAAATATTTTTTGGTAAATTATATTGCATCACAGTAAAAGGATTGTTATTTTACCTAAAATTGAAATAATTTTTTTTTAAACAATACCATTCATCAATGGTTTTTAATAAAATGAAATAAATCTAAGAAATTCAGTAATTGTATCTACAAATATTCTTGGATATTCTAAATTCAAGAAAAAAAACCATCTGCCCGCTTTTCGGGTACATTCCCATAGCGCGCTTGGCGCTTTCCTTTATCATTTTTTTTGTATCTCAGATTATCTGGCTTAAACTTTGAATTTTCGATTGTTCAAGAAAATTCAAAAAGTTATATTATGCCAATCTTCTAGGGCATTAAAAAAAAAAACATTTTTCTTGACGTTTTTTGTAATATCCTGCGTTGTTTGGCTTCAAATTTTCATTTTTGTTTATCTCTTTGAATTTTGGAAATGTTAGGTGTGATTTTTTTTATCGAAAAAAGTCATAAGGATAGATAGTTCAACTTTCTGAGGACTAAGAATATTTTTACGAATTTGAAAAATTAAAAAAAAAAGTCTCAAAAATTTTCAAAATGCTCTAACTATTTGAATTTTTATACAAAATGGCTAAAACTAACAAACTGGAGTTTCGTTTTCGGATATATCCTAAAAGAGACCAAAGGCCAATACAATCTGTCAATTCAATCAATTGAATTAAATTATTAATTAAATTATCAATTGTCAATTAAATCTTAAATTCATATAAGGGTTTAAAAAAATACTTAATTTTACGAGTTTTATGTACTTTTATAATTTTACTAAAATTGCTTTTTCTACTATAACTTCTCAAATAATGAAAATTTAAAGTAGATGTAGAAGAAATAAGATTCCTTATGTCGAGACCAATCGATCGACCTATAAGATTAAGAAATTTTATTTAAATATAATATAGTTATGCTTAACTAATTTTTTAAAAATGAATGTTTTGAATATAAGTTTTCAAATAACAAAAATTTAAAGCTTGTGTCAGGGAAATGAAGATTCCTTGTATCCAGACGAATTGATTGACCTATAAGATTAATGCATGCACTGAGAGGCTTTTTATTTGAATAAATGATAAAAATGAATGAAAATTTAGTATAATATCGTCCCGAAATAGGGAAAACCAAGGTTCTATCACACTTATTCGTATTACAGTACTATAGTTTAATATTATCAAATGAGTATTTAAAACACGAAGTCGAGAAAGTAGTATTCTATATACGAAATATTATGAATCTCCATTTTATAAATTAACTCTATGAAAAAATGATATTCTTTTTATTGAGTTTTCGAAAAATAATATGAATAAGAAAAATAGTGAATATCATAATCTCGAAAACGTATTTTAGAAATTAATATTGTCAATATGAAGTTGACAGAAACCTGAGTCGCATAGCAAACTATGATATCATTATTCTTGATTTTTCATATAGTTTCGTTTGAGAATGCTCCTCGAATGTTTCCGCCGTTTTCCGATCCAGCCCGAATATGCAGCCGAATATGCGGAATGCGGAATGCGCTTTTATTACATATATGTTTCACAACATTTTAAATCAAAGTTAACTCTTTCTATTTTCAAGTGATTCATTTACTATGGGATTTAAAACATTAGGAATATTTTACCACGAAATTTATAAACTAAAATATTACATCTAAATACATTCAAATTTATTACATACTAATTTACTGAGATATCAAATTATATAATGTTATTGCATACAAAAATATTATAAGTTCCTTTAAAAAAAATGCATTTTATAAAAAATCAAGTGTCAAGCGATGCTACTTTATCGAGATTTTTTCCAAATATTTTATAATGTATTGTTAGCCGTGGGGTTTAGTTGTTAGATAGTTAGGGTTAAAATGTGTAAGTTAGGTTCGAATCTTGCCGCAGCGAATTCGATTTTTCCTGCTGATTAAGCGTGCGATTATATATTTAGTGAATAAATGAAGTATATATAATAATAAAAATAATAATTGTTCACGTGTTTTCGTATTTGATTGTATTTAATTTGTGTATTTAGTTCCCCTTTCTAAAGGTTAAATCTTTTTAGTGGAGCGAGTTATTTTTCATATAGTCGTTTGAGATTCTCATATGCTTTGTATGACAACTTCAAAAGATGTTTTCATTCTTTCGAATAAAATGTATTACAATCGTTTTAACTTCGCTTGTCAACTTTGATATAGTGTATATTAAATTCTCGCAAGTTTTATAAAAGATAATGAAATATTTTTTCCATTTGTTCTAACAAAAATATTAATTTTTCCGACAGAAAACACCTATATTAATTTTTGATACGCAAACCCTGTTTTCCCGACTTCGGAACGATATTATACTAAATTCTCATTCATATTTATCATTTATTCTAACAAAAAGTCTCTCAGTGTGTCATTAAAAAATAAGTAAGTTATGCTTGATTGTAATTTTCGAAAATGAATTTTTCGACTATAACTTCTCAAAAAATATCAAAATTTAAGACTGATGGAAAGAAAATAAACTTTTCTCTGTGTTGACACGATTCAGGAGACATATAATATTAATTCATTTGATTAATTAATTAATTAATGCTTCCTCCATTAGGTAGCAAAGTGCTCATTGAATGGGCACAAAATGCTAAAAGTTGATACAACTTCACAGCTAGTTTAATTTTTATAGAGTTGCAAATAACGAAAAAATGTTAATTTTTTGGGGTTTTATTTGTAATTCTCTGTGAAAACTTTTCTCAGTGGACTCAGGCATCAGGTTTGATATAAAAGAAAAAAAAAAGAAAAAAAAATTTGTTGACATGTCAAATTGTTTGTTATAATATATAATATTTACAACAAATAGTCAGTATAGCGGATTATGTTTTTGTGAAGTATACTTATGTATCGAAATCGTTCGTTCAGGGCAACGAGGTGAAATATGAAAATGTGCTGGTATCTGATATAATTTATTAACTTCATCAAAAATTATTATAAACAAATGCATGATTTGAACAGTTTTAGGCATATATGGAAAAAATTAGCACTTAAGAGATTACCGAACTATTCCGATGTGGCGGATATAAGAAAAATTTAGGAGATAATCCAATAACTTTTCGGTAAAACAACTGGAACTGTTCAAAAAGTATTACCGAACTGGGAATAAATAAGAAAAGTTGGTGGAGTAAAAGTTAAAAATAGTAATTAGGAATAAATTCAAGATAAAGTACAGAATAGAAAAATATTTTCTCTAAAAGAATTCAAGAGAATTCATTATATATTTCTTCTGAAATAATTTTTGGTGTCCCTCGACGTTGAGAATTGTGTGGTGTTCTTGTTCGCTGAAAATTCCCGAACTCTAAAATGATTTGAAGTACACACACGTTCAGGCGCGCCACACAGTTGCAGTAAGTTGCACGCGCGCGCGTGTGCGTGTGTGTGTGTATGTGTGTGACAGTGTTTTAATTAATTCTGATTCTCATATTTTAGTTTACCAGCGTTGAAAAACATCTTGCTGCCTGATGGCTGTCCCGGAAATATAAGTTATAAAGCAAGTTGTAGGGATCTTCCATATCCCATCTAGGTATCCTCGCAATTTTAAATATAGTACCTGTCCCTCTCTAAAAATCGGAATATTTTTCTTATAGTAGAAATGGTGTTGCAACCTTGAAAATTACCGAACTCGACTGTGAAATATTCAGTCTTCCACTGTGTTTTTCCTACTCTCAAATCTCGTAAATTTTCAAGATACACGTGAATAAAATATTACTGTACCCTTCAATTTACTCTTGAAGAGTAAAAATATTTCATTTTTTCCGTGTAGAAACGAACCGAATTTTCTTCCGATTGTGTTTGAATCTCACTATGCACATTGATTTACTTTTTTCATTTGACATAATATGTTAAATTCATCACCAATTATTATAAACATATGCATGGTTTGAACAGTCTTAAACAGAAACAAATCGAATTTTCTTCTGATTGTCTTCAAGCCTCATTGTCTACGATTTTCATTGATTTATTTTCGTTATCTGATATAATTCGTTAACGTCTGATATTTACGTCAAAATACATTTTACAGCTACAGTGCAACTATAATTTTTCGCTCTTATAATGGGTAAAATTTATCCTCATTCATATATACCCCTAATAAAAAATCTAGCTTAAATTTTAAAATAGATTATTTTAATCAAGAAATAATTTACTCTCTTTAAAAAATATAATGAAAAAGAAGTTTCGCATTTTAAAGCATAAATCTGTTAAGTTAATTAAAAGTAGTATTACATGAGAATACTGATATCATTATATTCTTATTGAAGGGTTAATCATCCTTCGCGTATATAATTTGCTAATTAAATAATGTATGGTAAACTATCTTCACAGAAACTTCATAGAAAAATTAAAGAATTTATAAAAGTAAAGTTATTTTTATCACTGCTACATTATTCAATGTTGAGATTACGCATTACCCACTAATGCTGCCTTAACTGTTAGCAATTTTTTGATCGAAAAGTTGATGGTAACAAAAACATTCAGCAAATTCTCAATTTTGTAATTACACCTTGATAAGGGTAGATACGACTGAGGATAATTTTAACCATTATAAGGACGAAAAATAATAGTATACATAATTGCTTAAAATAATAAAAATGTCGATTTTGTGCGAAACTCCAGGAGCTTATTTCACCCGTTAAAACTCATTTTCAGCTGATAAGGAGAAAAAAAATCGTAGACGGTCAAATAAAAAATTGGACATAAAGTCTCATATTATTACTTTATTCAGCAATATTATTTTGACTACTGTGAATAATCGAGTCTTATGGGATATAGACGGATCCTAATTATATTAATACAATGGGTAAGCATGTGGGTAGGTCCCAGCATGGATAGGGGGTTCTGTAGGATGGGAGTTTGGAGTTTAGAAGGGTCCAGTTTCAGAGAAGTGATCCCATGATAAAAGCGGTGAGGAAGGGAATTAAAAAAGAAAAGATCTAGAGATTTTTTTTTACAGGGAAGAGGATTGGGAAATGAAGGGAAAAATTATAGCTTGGTGATAATATTAACGATTTAACACATAAAAATTAACTCTACAAATAGAAAAATTTGTTTACTTCCATAAATCTCTGTGAATTATGTTCAAGTGACATAGAGAACAGGGAAATTGTTTAAAAATTGATAAAATCCAAAATCTAGAAAGAAATAATTGCCTTCGATGATTTATTTGGTGTCTCTTTTTGATTTCGCCCCATCGTGGTCCACCGCTGTAACTTTTTTTGGGTGTTTGCACTTTTACAGGAGTCTGAGTATATCTCGGTGCTCTCGGTATATCGGAGTTTGTCGCGTCTGCGCTTCTGGGACAGACACGGAGCTGCGTATAGAAACCTGAAACACCTACCAACGTATGTAGTCATCAAACCTCATGGCGCCAGTTTCAAGTGTGCTTCTTGTGGGGATGCACTCTTATTTGTATGCTCAGTACATCGAGCTCGCGTTTCGTATAAAACCAACTTTAACGAAGAGGTGGGGATATCTATTGTGAGAATTAGATGGAATGAATTATCCATTATATTACAATACATTACATTACATTACATAATATTATATTGCATTATATTAATTTACAACATTGAAGTTGAACTCTGAGTTAATAGTGTCTTCTGCATTGAATTATCCTAGTGTTAGGATACTTCAACAGTGGGTTTATTCTTCTTGATCCTAATAAAGCAAACGAAAACGCAATAATATAATAAAGAAAAGAGAAATTTTTAATTTCTTTGCGACGATGACGGTCGTGGCCGGCACGTGCCGCCCATGACAGTCCAGTTGTCAACTTGACGTTTGCTATTAATAGATGCGACGTTTCTCTTCATGTATTTTCTACAATTTGACGTGCTATAGTATGAAGGGAATGTAAGACAAGTTGCGTTCACTTCTGAAAATAAAGAATTTAATAGTCTCTAGCTACGTTCAAAGTCTTGTGAATTGAATGTTAAAGTTTTACTCTTACTTAATTTGAAATTGAAAACACAATATAAATTAATGGTTAATCAACGAATGTAAACGAATTGGTCAGTATTGTCAACGTAATGTCAGTGATGGGGTGATTCAAAATTACAAGGCAGTTAAATTGCAAATAGCAAAAAGAAAAAATCTGCTTGAAAATTTCTCTTCATTACATTATTTTATTTTTTAAGTTTATAAAAACTGCCAGAGGGATAAAAACCTTGAAAATCACAGGACTGTGCTTGGGACCCTAATCTGACGTTCAATATCAGTCCAGTCAATGTGTCTAAGACGTCTAATTTCTGAAGATGTCTTGAAGATATTAGGTATCTCCTAAAACCTCCTAGTCGTCTCGAAGACATCACTGGGAAATCTTTAAATTTGATGCCCAATGGCTGCAAATATTTTCTTAACAAGTTAAAATTTAAATTCTAATAATAAAAATTTCCGAAATACAAAATTCCCCAAAGAAAGTAATAATACTAAAACTTAAAACTCCTGAAATTGAAAGTAATCGAAATTATTAATTCTCGAAATAATCAAATTCCCTGGGTGGAGTTCCGAAAAGCGTAAACCTCTGATTTTTTTTGGTCTCCGAATACTGATTACGAAAATGATAGGGAAAAATGGCGAATAGTCGATTTTCACGATGAAACCATGAAAAAACCATAAAAATCATTGTTTTTTTCGTTTATCTTAGCTAATATGCAAAATTAAAAAAATGTCTCAAACAGAAGTTGTAGACCACGTCGAAATACATATTTTCTGTTTTAAATATTTTGTCCTTCGAGATATTTTTCGAGAAAATCAATAATACAAAGATTTCCGTCGTATCTTCATTGGATTTGGTTTGGTACCTACTTAAGCTCTTCACCCTTTACCATTCCTTTGCCATTTCCTTTTACCATTTCTTCTACCATTTCCCTTTACAATAATTTTCTTTTACAATGATTTTGATTTGGAATGTGAAGAGCCCTGGTTTAAAATGGGTTTTTTAAAAATTAAAATCGATGTATCTCTGATTTTCTCGGAAACTATCTTTTACAGAAAAAATTATAATATATAATATCTGTATATACTTAATAAATATTTATAATTGTTGCATACTAGCTGAGATAAACGCAAAACCGACTCCCATTTATTTTGCATTTTAATTGTTTCTAACGTGTTTTTCTAAGGATCAAAAAAATATGAAAAACCATTTCTGACGGTAATCGCACATATTTTTTCTAGGAATGGTAAAATTCAAAATCCAAAAAGTTCAAATTTTTCCTCCGGAAAACGACACCTATTGAAATTTGTATTCATTATTTTAATAATTTACTTTTCTTTTCTAAAAAAGCCCTTAACATGTATATAAATATGAATTCACAAATTATTTTAGTTTATTACAAATCTTCGGGTTTTGCTTACAAATTAGAATGATAATTCATTCAAAATTTTATTATACTATTTCTCGCGATTTGCTGAAAAAAAATAGGGGGTCGGTTTTACACCACCACTTTTGAGCACATCGAAAACGGAGACCTTCACTTTTGCCTTGGTATCTCACACTTAAAGACACCTGAAAACCTCGCCAACCAACACAAAAAATATAAAAATGATCCCTCTACAGAATACAACTTTGAACTCAGCAAAAAATTGATTTTTGGCAACTTTATGGCAGTCGGAATGTGACCAAGTGTAAAAGTATTTTATTATATTAATAATATATTCAACATAGATATTACCTCTAATTAAATGTCTTACCAGCACATAATTATATGGGCCATTATTTCTTAGCTGCCCCAACATTTTAAGTCATCTCTTTCGCTTGGCTTCATATTTTCAGAAATTCTTTTCCTACTTGATAGTAGTTTAACCTCCAATTTATAGACTTTTGTCACTATCCCTTTCCAAACTACAGGGAGTGGAATTTGCACTCCTATAATGTCAGTAAGTGTTGTTTTAAATGTAATTAGAATTTTTGATGAATGCTTTCGAAAAGCTTTTTTACACTTTTTCATTCTATTGTATGTACATTTTATTATTTTTCCACTTTCATAAACAAATTAGAGAATGAAATGTATATTTAGGTTTTTCTATCAGATATATATGTGGCTCAATTGGAGCGAAATTCTCGGCCCGGTGTTCCTCGGTGTTCCCGAAATGGATTTTCGCGGTCAAATTCACCTAGAGGTCACAGTTTTTTTATCAGATTTTCGGATTTTTTATAATTTTTAAAATACTCAAAATTAAGTTCCCGACAAACGTAAGAAATGTGATTGTTAAAAACAAATTGTTGTGTTAATAAGTATGACGGAAAAAAAGGAAATTTCAAATATTATTTTCTTTTTTAAAGTGTAAACAATAAAAATATTCCGTAAATCACCGAAAATGATTGCATAAATATTCACCAAATATAAATAATTTGACTAATTAATCAATCGTTTGCTGTAAAAAAAATTGATATTAAATAGGGTAATACACCAACAGATGAACACTCCCCAATAGACAAATATTATTTCAAAAAGCAATTAAATTGAATTTAGGAACGAAATTGTGATGCCATAATTGTATTTTATGTCTACATAAAGTTCTGAATGCAAAAAATAATTTATTTAAATCTTTTTATTTAAAATAATAATAAAAAAAATTATTTAAATTTGACGTCTCGAAGTTTAGCTTCGAGAGTGCCGCCATTAGTGAGCATGTGACAGCTAGCTTGTTAACATTGTTTGTTATTGCTATTAAAAATTAATGGAAAAAATAAGGTATGTACATTTAATTATGTATATATTTCAATAATAACGCTATAAATATAGTATTAAAATAATAAAATCAAAAAGAAATAAGAAAATTTAGCGTCCATCTATTGATGTTGACTGTCCATCTAATGGGGTTTTCGTTTTTTTCGCAAATTTTTCTTTTTTGTTAATTAGTACGAAAATTAACAAAGTTTTATTTATTTTTTTCAAATTAATTACATATTTTTACATAAATATAATTTATTTAATTGTAATTTATTTATATTTTATTATATTGTTTTGCTAAAGGAACATGAGAATTTGCGCTACATTTATCAGCGCTACATTTTTTCATTAAAAACAAAAGGAATTAACAGAGAGCACTGTATAATAAGAAAATTGTAAACAAATCAACATGTTTAATTTTTATAAACAAAATACGTTTTTTTCAATTACGCACAATACTAAGAAGGACAAAGGGATACTATAGTGGTATAAATTATATCTTCGAACTGTTAAATGAATTTGTTATTAACAAATTACATAAAGAAATTGTCCAAATATGCAGTTTGTATTCGAAGAAGAATTTCTTTTTCTTTATTATATACATATATAGTAATTATTATGTTAAAGGCGCCGGGATATAAAACTAATTATTATAAATGGGAGTTGAATGTTGAATATTTAAAAAAAAAATCTGCCCGCTTACGCGGGCACATTCTCTTACGCAGGTCGCGCTTCGCGCCCCGTATTGCGCGCTTGCGCCCTTCGGAATGCTTGCGCCCTTCGGGAGGCTTGCACGCTTCGCGACGCTTGCGCCCTACGAGACGCTTGCGCGCTTCGGGACGCTTGCGAGCGTCGCGACGTGTGCATCTATTTGTTTTTAAATTACTACAAAATGGAATGGAATGCAAACGAAAGCTAATTTACTTAAGGTTCTATCGACCTTAAGGAACACATTCTCATCAGGGCACTCGCGCTTCGCGCTCGGCTTTGTTTAACAATATTTTTCATGATTAAAACGAAAACTACTCATCCTGTTGAAAAATGGTTCAAGGGGAACTTGTAGATCTTTTTAAGGCCAATAATTATGTTTCTTATCATTTTCTCTGTATCTCTCGTTATTTGGCTCAAAATTTGAATTTTAGATTTTTTTTAAGGTAATTCAAAGACTATCCTGTAGAGTGTTCAAAAAGAAACATTTTTCATCTTTAGACTTTTTTTCATATCGTGCGTTGTTTGGCTTCTAATTCAAGATTTATTTTATTTTTTTGGATTTTCAAAATGTTATAAGTCTTTCAATTTTTTTTTATCCAAAAAAGTCATTAAGAAAAATTATTCGTCTTTTTGAGTACTACGAACATCCATTATTAGAATTTTTAAATTAAAAAAAAAGTGGTTTAAAAAATTTTCAAAATGCTCCAACTTTTTGAATTTTTATCTAAAATGTCTGGCCAACGAACTTGACCTTCATTTTGGGACACTAAAAGAGTATACCAAAGGACAATCCAATAGGTCAATTCTTTCGAAAGTTATCGTGCTAACAAACTAAAATCTACAGACAGACAGACACATTCGTAAAAACATGTTTTTCGGGTTCAGGGGGTCCCAAAACGTGGACATTTGATGAAAACTGGGGGGGGTAAAATTTTACACAAATCTAATACATTCTCTCTGATGAAAATGTAAAAAACTTAAAATCGGATAAAAACTGAGATCTCTAGTCGAATTTCACCGCGAAAATCCATTTCTGGGACACCATGAAACGCCGAAGGCGAGTGGTTCACTTTAATCGAGCCTTATATCTCCCATACTATCAGCTTTTTCATTTTATCTTCATAAGACTTTGTTGTAAACTAGTCAGGCGTTACTTTAAAATTAGATTTGTAAAATCAAAAGTGCCTTTTTGATAGAAAAACTTAAATAAACATTTAATTCTGTAACTTTTTTTTTATGAAAAATGAAAAATAATAAAATTCAACATAATAGAATTATAGGGCGTAACATAAAAAATCCTAGACCTACCGATGTTAAGGGTGCAAATTCTACCCCTTGAAGTTTGGAAAGAGATAGTAATAAAAATCTATAAATGAGAGGATAAACTACCATTGTGACGTTGCGTTTTTGGCGTCCCTTATTGGACACCTAAGCGACGTTTGTACTTTCGGGAATTTTTATTATCTTTGCCCTACCGGACGCTTCAGTCGAGCCAGGGTCAGTTTTAAGGGCAAGAAATAATTTAATCATTGATTTTAACAAAATAAAGAAAATATATTCTCCCTATAAATTACATTTCTAATTAAGAGCTAAATGAGTGATTTGACTTGGATGATTGCAAATGAGGATAATGGTTTAATATAAATATGAATTTCGATATTTAAACGGAGACATTTTAATGTTTGTGTCGGTGTGTTGGTTTCAGTGTGTGCGTGAGAGAGAGCGAACGGGTGTTTGTACGAGAGTGTGTGCGAAACGGACCTAGTCTGTCTTCACCTGCAATTTAGAGTGAACGAGTAATGTAGTGACGTCATGGCGTAAGTCTCCTGAGTCCTTCTCTCTCTGATAAACGGTATTACGGAACGGTGCGGAGAGAGAGAGAAAGACGAGGGAGATTTCTTTCATTTATTTTTGTTTATATACTTTTTTACGTTCAATTCCTAAACCCCAGGTGTAATGCTAGACAGGAATGACTCTAGATTGGATTGACTCCTTAGAACCAACACAACCCTTATCTCCAAGGTTGACCATGGGGGTGCCCACTAGTCAAACTTGGAGTGAGTTTTTATTTGGGATGGTATTTGTAACGGAGAGAAGGGATTGAATCAGGGGTAGGCCAGGTTTTTGGGCTGACGTACCCTCTTTATCTGATAGCTGGCCATGGGGGTGCCCGATGGTCAGGTATCAGATGATTCTTTTTAGGATGGAAATGTTAGGATGATGATATTCCCTAGGTTCTGGAAATCTTCGTCAGGATCGATCCAGGATAGGTCGGTGTGAGCCGAAAAATCCTTTAGCTGAGTGCATGGCTGTAGGGGTGCCTGCCAGTCGTACACTCAGTGGGTCTCCCCTGAAGAAGACGTCCAGGTTGGTAGAAATCTCGCCCCGCCCGCTCAGCGACGGGAACTGACAAGAGATAGCGATGGAAGGATAGGAATATGTGACGGGCGACAAGACTGTCCGTCACACCATCATGTCGGCAAACAAATTCTGAAAATATAAAGGCAGTCGAAAGACATGACTTAAAATGTTGAGGCAGTTGAGAAATAATGTCCCGTACAAAGTTGCCAGTACTGAATTTAAAAAACATATTCATACTTTTGAATTCTTATTAACGAAACAGTATAATTATAGTCGAGAACTGCATCTGAAATGTAATTTTTAAACTAAATTATATGAATTTAATTTTATGCTTGTTTCGAAGTAAAATTTTCTTTGTCTGCAGAATATTCAAATTGCAGCTCATTACTTTAATTTTGCTTAGCTTGTTGAGTCTCGATCTTGTCTTTTACAAGATATGCAAATAGTCCAATAATCGGATAAAAACAAGAAAAGCGACTTTATTATCTAATATATAATATTAATATTATTATATAATAATTATTATATAATCTCACCCTAGTGAAAATGTCGGTAGTTTACGGGAATTAACGACCGGTGGACAGTGGGACAAAAGAAATGCTTTTAGACAAATTGCTATTTAGAAGCCGATTTGGACATTTTTTTCAAAATTATAGCTAATAAAATTCTGCATAAGTCCATCATGGTCGATTAAATAAAATTATGATTTTTACATTTTCATCAGAGGGAATGTATTAGATTTGTGTAAAATTTGGCCCCCCCAGTTTTCATCAAATGTTCACGTTTTGGGACCCCCTGAACCAGAAAAACATGTTTTTACGAATGTGTCTGTCTGTATGTCTGTCTGTAGATTTTTAGATTGTGAGCATGATAACTTTCGAAAGAATTGACCGATTGGATTGTCCTTTGGTATACTCTTTTAGTGTCCTAAAATGAAGATCAAGTTCGTTGGCCAGCCATTTTGGATAAAAATTTAAAAAGTTGGAGCATTTTGAAAATTTTTTAAACCACTTTTTTTTTAATTTAAAAATTCTAATAATGGATGTTCGTAGTACTCAAAAATACGAACAATTTTTCTTAATGACTTTTTTGGATAAAAAAGAAATTGAAAGACTTATAACATTTTGAAAATCCAAAAAACTGAAATAAAACTTGAATTAGAAGCCAAACAACGCACGATATGAAAAAAAGTCTAAAGATGAAAAATGTTTCTTTTTGAACACTCTACAGGATAGTCTTTGAATTTCCTTAAAAAAATCTAAAATTCAAATTTTGAGCCAATGAATCATTTTTCAACAGGATGAGTAGTTTTCGTTTTAATCATGAAAAATATTTTAAAACAAAGCCGAGCGCGAAGCCTCAATTAATAAATATCGAGCGCGAAGCGCGAGTGCCCTGATGAGAATGTGCTGCTTAAGGTCGATAGAACCTCAAGTAAATTAGCTTTCGTTTGCATTCCATTGCATTTTGTAATAATTTAAAAACAAATAGGTGCAAATGTCGCGACGTTCGCAAGCGCCCGAAGGGCGTAAGCGTCGCGAAGCGCACAAGCGTCCTGAAGGGCGAATGCAAACGAAAACTAATTTATTTAAGGTTCTGTCGACCTTAAGGAGCACATCAGGGCACTCGCGCTTCGCGCTCGGCTTTGTTTTAAAATATTTTTCATGATTAAAACGAAAACTACTCATCCTGTTGAAAAATGGTTCAAGGGGAACTTGTAGATCTTTTTAAGGTCAATAATTATGTTTCTTATCATTTTCTCCGAACCTCGCGTTATTTGGCTTCTAATTCAAGTTTTATTTCATTTTTTTGAATTTTCTAAATATTATAAGTCTTTCAATTTTTTTTTTATCCAAAAAAGTCATTAAGAAAAATTATTCGTCTTTTTCAGTACGACAAACATCCGTCATTAGAATTTTTTAATTAAAAAAAAAGTGGTTTCAAAAATTTTCAAAATGCTCCAACTTTTTTATCCAAAATGTCTGGCCAACGAACTTGACCTTCATTTTAGGACACTAAAAGAGTATACCAAAGGGCAATCCAATCGGTCAATTCTTTCGAAAGTTATCATGCTTACAAACTAAAAATCTACAGACAGACAGACAGACACATTCGTAAAAACGTGTTGTCGGTTTTATGGGGTCCTAAAACGTGGACATTTGATGAAAACTGAGGGGGTCAAATTTTACACAAATCTGTTTGGCTAATTCAATAGAAAAAACTTGATTTCTTTAGTCATAAATACTCAGCAGGCACAAAATTTAGAGACGATTTTGGTTAGAACGTACTAAAAAGTAAAAAAGTCCTAAGTCAGGCAAAAAATGTTCACAAAACGTCCAATGTTCCAACAAAATATTCTTGTTCACTTGTTATGCTTTCAGCCACTAATTTTTCAGTTGGATTTAGTCTAGGATTTCTGGAGAAACAAAAGGACAAGTTGATACCCAGTGGGCAGAAGAAATTAAGGATGGCCTAGACACGTCTTCGGCACATTCTTAAGACGTCTTTTAGAATATGTCTTCTAGACATCCTAAAGATGCACTTAAAATGCTTAATGTCATATATCTTTAAGACATCCTTACGACATCTTTAAGACAATAGACGTATTAGAGACATAGATTAGATTAACATTGGACGTCATAACTAGAAACGTCTCAAAGACGTTCTAGGGATGTTCATGGTTTTGTACCCACTGGGTAGGTTTTTGTAGCACATAGAGGGAGGAAGAGGTGCAAAACGACATCAGATTCACTAATTTCCCAAGAAAATCAATATTTTAGTCAAAAGTATGAGATTAATATATGTATATGCCTATAATGGCTGCTGAAGAGCTGCTGATCGACATCATATAATTTTTAAGGAAGTTTGTGCAGTGCTGACTCACACAGCAATATTTTGACGTGAATTATTTGAATTTTAGCAATAAAAGAATAATTGAAAATTATTGTCAGCAATTTGTCGGACTATTTTTTTTTATTGCGAATCAAATCATTCCCGCTAAACTATTCAAATTCTATCAGCCTTATGAAAAGATTCAAAGAATTTCTTGAGGATAACAAAAGTCACAGAAAATAGAGGTATATCCTAAGGTCACCTTCAGAGCCGCCTCCTGGTGCCAGTAAAGACAAAACCGTTTACATCCCAGGGATATACTTGAGACGTTCCTCGAACGTCCAATATTAGTCCAATCGACGTGTCCAAATCGTCTAATCGTCTGAAAATGTTCGAGAAACTCTTGAAAATATAGGACGTCCGTGGAACATCTTTCATACTGACATTTAATAATCAACATCTTAAGAACGTTTCTAGAGCGTCCAAAAGAAATGTCCCGAAAGATGTCCTGAGATGTCCCGGTGACGTTCCTGGACATCTTTAAATTTTTTGCCCACTGGGGAGAATACTTATTACCTCTTTTTTAAAAAAAGCACAATTTTTCAATCAGAAAATTAATATTTCACTCTGGTATTGATTTCTATATTAAATTGTTTACAGCAAACAAGGAAGTACTGTGCTTACGAAATTTGCAACATTGAAGTGTGAGCCAATCTTTTACAACATATGCAGTATGCACAGGAAAAATTCGCAGAATCCAGTAATTAAGAGAGGAGTTTTCTTGACTTTAAACTTTTTCTTCAGATAATATAAAGTAGAAATGAAGACTGACAAAATTTAAGAAAATTTAAATAGAAAAATGGAACGGTAATTGAACTTTCGTGAAAGAGCCCAGTGATCAAGATTGATCGATATTATGAATCGAAGAAACAATACACGAATGACTGCTTGAATTGCTTATGGTAACTTAGCTGAACTCTTAAGTATAAAGCAGCTGTGATTTGGATATAGTATTAAAGAAAGAAGGGTTATTTGGATTTCAGAACTTTGTCGAGAAAGAATTTTTGTAAAATAATCATAAAGTATACGGCAGTCTCCTTTTACATGATAAATCTTAAAAAATGAGTCCAAAGGGTCCAATTCAGGAAGGTTCAAAAACAGAAGTGAGAGTCTCTTGCGTGTCCTCACCTGGTGCGGAACCCCAAGAAGTTCGAGTAAAGATATTTGAACCAAACAAACGGCCTATCAGTCCGCCTGTTCGGGAACAAATTCTTAATAAATGTCTTTCTATATCAGAGAAGGACTTCTACAGAAAGTCCACATCACTGGATCGGCGAGATAGGTATCCTACGCTATCGGGAGGCGAGATCAAATCATCTATCTGTCCTTCAATCTCAAATGTGACACGTGCAGGACGACGCAATCCAATGCTAGATAGGAAAAGCAGATTTTTAACGCTTTCTGGAGCTGAGTTAAAGAGAGGTTTTACTATCGGCAATTGTCCACTTCAAGATGGCCTTGACCTTAGTCTTGCTCCATGGCCAGGTATGAAGTGGACTTGTGTCAGGGTACTGCACCTATACTGCAAAGTTTTCGACCAATTTGAACTCTTCGAGCTTATCGTTAGGTAATATTGATAATAAAAAATATTTATATTAATGTGGTGCTTCTTATACATATATATGTTTGTAGAAAGCTGTTAGAACTATATGCTTAATTTAATATAAGAAGATAGAAAATGTAATATTTTAATCGGCATGTTTACATTTTTGGCTACCTTCATTAGACGAAATTTATAGCCCCAGGTATATCCATGTGAATTTCCACGTGTTGTACATTAAATGTGATTACCAATCCAGAGGAATCTTTTTCACATAAGGCGCTGGTGGATATTTCATAATACCTATTAACATATAACTACTCTATGTTTAATACAATGGTACTCATATTTTCAATGCATGTTGGATGTTGTAAATAATACTCATTTTAACATTAGAGAAAAGAAAAATATTCAGAATAATTTCGTTAGATGTCTATTAAATACTCTACATCAAATTTTATGGTATTATATCTCAATTATAACTTGGGTGGTGGTGCTCAAGTTGTAAGATTGGTCAGCGTTTGACTTTTCCACCTGACTATTTATCCCTTTAGGGAAGAATAAATTTTAAGTACTCATTTTTGCCCTACATTATTATTATGAATATATAAAGAAAAAAAATACTGGGTTTGGTTTATCGAGACACTTTCACTAACTTGTTGTCAGTATAGGTATGAAAAGTTTTTTCGCAAAACCCGGTTTTTAATACCAAGTATGATGCAGTACGACTCTAATAGTCTAGAGTCTAGAACTGGTTCCAAGTTGATATACTTTCCCTTCCCACCTTTTTTGACTGGCTGGTCTGCTTTTTCGTTGTCCTCGTTCTCTGTGTATGTTAAAAAAACCACAACAGAACAATTTTGTTTTTCTACACAAGTTGTTTTAATATGCCCTTTTGATCATTGTTCAAGCATCTCGATTAAAAATATCCTTCGTGAAATATATTTCGAGAAAGAGTATGAACGCAGTCGAAAAAAATTCAGGGATGTCCCAGGAGCTAGAGTTACCATTCGTCATGGGTTTTCTTTTTTAAATAGGCTAAATGTTCTGGTTTTTCATTAACTTTTATGTAGACGTGTAGGAGTATTTTGTTGCAACAATTAACAAATACTTCATACCCATATGGTAATCCTACGGCAGTGCTCTCAGATCGAGCTAGAAATTCACCCCCTCTACATTTACAATTTATCGAAAAAAAGTAACTTTATTATATATAATGTGGGAAATTTTATTTATATAATTAAAGAAAACACTTAAAAAGAGAAATAATTTCAAAATTTTGACAAATTATACTTGAAAAATTTCTTTTTTTCGCTAAAATAGTGGATGTCGAGGGAGTAAATTTCTAGCTCGATCTGAGAGCGCTGCCCTACGGGAACGCCTCTGTTGTAAAGATTTATTTAGAATTATTCGATTTCTAACCCAGTGGGCACAAAATTTAGCGACATCTTTACGACATTTATACGAAATCGTAAAGACATCCTATGTCCATGTCTTTAAGATATCGTTACGACATTTTTACGACATTGACATAGGATGTCTTTACGGTGTCGTAAAAATGTCATAATGATGTCGCAAAGACGTCGCCGAATTTTGTGTCCACTGGGAACTTTTTAAGTTTCACAAGCAGAACCACACCTGTCAGGTTTAGTACATTTACAAATTTTAAAAGTCCAATTAAAATTTTACAAAGTTTATACTTCAAAACTGGTAAAGAAAAAAAATTTTTAAATTGATTTTTCAAAGCAGTTTTCGAAAACAGAGGTAAATAATCTAGTATTAGAGACAACTATTTACAATTGAAGCAAAAATTGAGAAAATTGAATTATGTAATAATTTTTAAGGGGAACATGTTGTTAAGGGGAACTTACACTTTGTCGGTTTCAAAAATCGATTTTTTTATTTTTGCATTTCTTTAATTTAAAGAATCTTATAAATGAGCCTGTAAAAGGGTTTGGGAGAATTCTGTTTAGTTCGTGAGTAATAGCTCGTCAAATATGACGACCTACGGGTCGTCCGAGCGCCGTTCTGTAACATTAAACGCATTTTCCAAAAACTTGCATTTTTCAAACTAGTTTAACTACACGATTACGAGAGAATAACCCAACGTATCGCGATGAATTTTTTTTTAATTTTCAGAAAACACTGAGCGCGGTCCCGATCATTAACTTTTGACAAATTGCGTTTTGCTGCTTTTGATAGCTTCAAATAGGACAGAAAAGATGGTAAAAAATCACTTTTTTGGAAAAATGTCCTCCATTTTGCGAAAAATCAAAATTTCAAGAAAGTGAACGATTAAGAACTCGCCGAAATCACAATTGAAACTGTTTTTAAAATTCTTATTTCGGATAATTAGGGTGGACTGATGGACCCAATTCTGCACATTCTTGATAGGACTGTTGTCAATGCCATCTCTAGTTCCGTTTTACAATATTCTTTAGTTTTTTCATAAAAAATTCCTGAAAATTGGTTCCAAAATTGGTCTTCAAAGTGTAAGAGCCGCGTAATAAAAACACATCTCTATATCCCTGTTGGATTGTAAGAGATAGATAATAAATAGGACAGGATAACTATTGTTTATCCCTATCTATCTCTCGCCTATCCCTTCTATCTCTTTCAATCTCTTACCTATTTCCGCTTACCTCTTTCTATCTCCAACTCAATCCACATCAACGCCTATCTCATTAAATTTCCATTTCTCTATCTATTTCTATGTCCTTGTCAATGTTTACTCTCTTTTATCTCTTTTAATCTTCAGTTCCCTATCCTCTTCTATCTCGATTTCAATCCACATTCTCGCTTATCTCTTTGAGTCTCTTCTTTTCTATCTCTTTTTATCTCTTATCTATCTCCGCCTATCTCATTCAATCTCCTTGTCAATCTTTATTCTCTTTTACCTCTTTTAATCTTCAGTTCTCTATCCTTTTATATCTCCATTTCAATCCATATCTACGCCTATCTCTTTCAATCGCCACATCTATATTCCTTTCTATTTTTCGCCTATTATAGTCTATCCCTTTCTGTCTCCTTATCAATCTCAATTCTCTCTTATCTTTTTCAATCCCCACTTCTTCATTTCTGCCTATCTCTATCCTATTATCGCCTATCTTAACCTTTCTATCTTCTTTTCAATCAAAATTCGCTCCAATCTCTTTTAATATCACATTTTTGGATAATTTCAGGAGAATTCAGAAGATTTCAGTGCAAGTGTACACTTGATTTTACGAGTTGTCAACTCCTTGGATGTTGGTCATTCCATATCATATTTAGAACTGAAAAATAAAGTCGCATCGAATATTTTTTTCGTGTTTTAGATATAAAACAAAAAGACACTTATTTTTTTATTTCAATATGATATCCAAACTTTTCAAGTTACAAATGTTTAAACATCTGGAGTAGAAAACATTAGGTATTTTTAAAAATCTTCCAGTTCGTAAACTATTTCTTGGAAAACAATGAAATTTTCAGGTAAGTCAACGATTACCTATGCTTTGCAAATAGCGACGAATGAAAAAAATATTCCTTCTTTTACAGAAGAAATATGCATTTGTTTTAAATAAATGGAATTTACGGATAATAGACATGTTTAAAATCGTTTTTTCCAGGATTAAAATATTCATTATAGTTTTGAGAATATCTTGAAAAATTTCAGAGTGGATCGTTGGATACTTTTTCATAAACAGCTAGTTGTTTATAGTCAGGTCACCTTCTAGCGCTTGACAGTGCACCGTATACCCCGAATTTTCTATCTGGCACGACGCGATTTTATTTTTCAATTTTAAATATGATATGGAATCACCCATGTACAAAATATTGCCATTATAAAATTATTACGCATGCTTAAAACATGAAGATTAATAAGTTAATAAAGGAGAGGTTAGCTTTGAGGACAGAAAGAGATAGATATTACCAGAAAGAAGGATAGGCTGAGAGATGGGAAGAGATAGATATCACCGGACACGGGTATACAATTGTGGAAAGATAGGGATAGCATTTTGTTCTATCGACAAATTTCTATCTCTTTCTAACTCTTTGCTTCCAGCAAGGATTAAATATTTGGATTACTATATTAAATATTCATATACAAGATTCATCAATGTAAAATTTCCGACCGATCGGTAGGAACAGGAATGATAATCGAAATATTTAGACATTCTTTCCGCTCTCCATTTTTTGGTATATTATTTCTAAGACACTGAAACTTCTTTTAAACAAGAAAGAAAAAATTCTATTTTATGATAACTCTACAGTAGCCTAACCCCTTAATTTTTTTAAAAGTACATGCTGTATCTCGACTATGTCTAATTAAATTTGAGCTCTTCATATAAAAAATTACAAAAGTTATTAATTTTGTTGTCGCAATAACAAAATTACAGTTACAAAATTATAAAATTACGGAGTATTCAACGACCCCAAGAGGATCTCAACGTTATATCAAATTAAGGGGAGGACTTTCAAGGGTTAAAAAAATTAATTCCCTAATACGTAAGATTTCAATTTTTTTTGTGATAATAAAATTTTAAGGATTTTCTTTATTCCATTGATAAGTAAAATGATCTTCCTGTTAAAGTTAACTAAAATATTATTGCAGAATTTACTTCAATATTGCATTTTCCACTGTCTTAAAATGGTTAAATCGATTTTTTAAACGACTGGTCAAGTTTTTAAAATCGTTCTTAGGTACATACCTACAGATTTAGACGATTAGAGACAAAATTTATTTTATTTATGGTATTGGAAATTTTTTAAGTAATAATTTTATGGATTCTGTAAGGATATTTTAGTTACTTTAAAAGGTTAGTAATGAGTTCTATACATACAAAGTAAATCTGTGATGGGGGTGGAATGGGGGCAACCCTGCCATTAGTGGTACAAGCCACACCAAGCTTCTAGTTCTGACGTCCAGAAGGGTGTGGTAGTATCACATAAATGTCAGTCTTAACTGCAACTCACTGATTTTAAGATTAGTATTCGATACGAGCAGTGGCGTAGAAATTCTCTAGTTATAGGGTGACGTTTTCTTCGCAAATCCAAAACCTTTATCCTTGAACCTTTTTCATTAGTATGCGATATCCATATCGGACATATCTATAAGAGGAATATAGTACTAATTGAATGTATTAAGAATAATAATGATCATATCATAATATTATTATTAATTTTTAATAATTAATTATAATCTTCATATATTCATTCATTCGTTCACTTTGTCTGCACATTGTAGTTAGCTCCTGTTTTCGCTCGCTTTCTCATATTTCTTTGATTTTAAATTTCTTTTTTACGAATTTGAAGGTATGTATAATAAAAATAGAAATTTTTATTATTATTATGTAAATTCTATCGGAAAAGAAAAACCTGCATACCTACCTATACAAATTTTAAAATAAAAATATATTTTCAGATAAAAATTGTTTTGCATTTTGGAAATTATTATTTAAAGAATGCAAAAACCTCTTTTTGAATTCTAGCAGAAAATTAAAAAAGGTTTGGAAATATTAAACAGTTAATTTTCAAAAAATATTGTAAATATATTTCTTAAAGAAATGTATGTATTGTTTCAATTAAATAGAGTTGGTATTAATTCAAGAAAAAATGGTACACTTAAACTTTAGTTTTTATTGAAGATATATAAGAAGAAAGGTTAAAATTAAGTTTACTCTTACAATTAAACGATGTTGCTCGCTTCGATACTCAATCAACAATCGCCTTCAACCTGACACTTTCCGCATAGGCCCCCTTCATTTCCTAATTTTAAGGTCCCTAAAAGCGCATACTATGGCTGACCGTCAGGATAATATCCATGTATACTAAATGCACATATTTAAGAGTCATATTTAAAATATACATAGCATTCTTTTGAAACTCATGCTTAACACGTTTACAATATTGTTGGGGTTACAGTAACAATAGATATATTGCTATAGTTAAAATATTATGATTTTAATTTTCTCGGAGTTTTACGAGGAAAACAATGTATGAGTGAATCAACTGTAAAAATGTCCTGTGAAAAGGGATACAACAATTTTCCAAAGGATTTTATGATTAATTCTGTTTTCCATTTTTTGTGTTGATTCCTATTTTGTCGTAAGCTCCATTGTCGTAACCAAATTTTAGACATCTCAGGGGCGAACTGATAGAAAATATTACCCATTTAATAATATTTTGAAAAAAATTATTTAGATAAAATAGTGATTGATTGCGAAAATGATCAGTAATAATATATACAGTATATTTCTCACTGTTATAATTAAATTTAATTACCTTATAGTTATTTATATAGTTAATATTATTGTATTTATTTTTAATAATCTGTAAGCCATATACATGTTAGCTAAACTATAATTAAAATAGGTTAAACCTAGATTCGCTCGCGAGAATCCGATCCGATTCTCCTGATAGGGTCCTGAGTTTTTAAACGTTACAATTTCAATTAGGCCCTGACTATTTTCTTGACTAGAGCCTGACTAAATATAGGGAAACTGGCCCGGACTCTATCAAATACAAATCTGGATTTCTTCACGAGGAAAGCAAAGTGCTCATTGAATGAGCATGAAAGTTGATACAACTTGACAGTTAGTTGATAATTTGTTTATTTATTTTTAATTCTTCAAATTATCATTATTGAAGGCTGATGTAAACAAAATCCTCTGCGTTGAGAGAAATTTATTATGCTATTCTTGTCACAATTGATTGTGTCACATTAATTGATACATTAATATCAAAAAGTAAGAAAGATATAGATATTGATAGCCTTCATAAGTTATTTATAATCTTTTGATTGTTATAGTTAAAAGATTATTTGTGATAGAAAAAGATTTCTTGTGTTGATACGAATCAAGTTCCCTATATTAGATATTCACATCTTAAGATTTTAGTTTCAAGTTATTATAAAAAAATTTAAGACGGTTAAAACGTTAAATGGGATATCAAGTATTTTCTCAAAAGTTTAATTGATTGAAAACTATTTTCAAAATACTTAAGATGATGGTAGGGAATTTTAGGTATTACTGGAGAGGCTTTCAGCATTTGTAGTTAATAATTTTTTTTTTCTTTAATATAATTGATATTTGGGTCATTTTTATTCAATTGTGCCCATATTGAAAAATGACTTTATATAATCGAACTCAAGAATGAAAAAAACATTGTTAAAAATTTTTTAAGCAAATAAACTATATGCATTGATTGATTTTGAATGGACTTCAGATTAATATGGATTCAAAACTTCCTTTGGATTGGATCGGAATGAAACTGTTTGGTACGAACACAAATTTCGGAATGATTCGGAAAATATCTAGGGCACCACATTCCGACATCGAATGGACGTCAGACAAGAATCTGCAAAAAAAACCTTTGGAACATTTTTAGATTCTCCTTGAAGCATACAAGTGGTGGAGTTCCGAATAGTATATTGACCTTTGCCATTTGTTTTCACTATTTCCCTTTACCATTTCCCTTTACCATTCTCTAGGGTCTTTCCTTTTACCACTTACTTTTACTATTCGCTTTGTCATTTCCCTTTACCTTACCCTTCAACATTCCCTTTGCCATTCCCTTCGCCATTCCTCTTACCATTCCCTTTACAATAATTTTCTTTTACAATGATTTCCATTTAGAATATGAATTTAAGAGCCATGGTATATGGGTTATAGTTATTTGTAATTTTTAAAAGTTTCGTTTTCATCTATAAGTCTTCAAATAACCAAAATTCAAAGTTAATTTGCTTCTTCATAAAGGAAACATTAACAATTTTTTTAAGTATTAAAAAATTCATTTAATTTGGATTTTGTAGATCCCGTCCAAATACACATTTTTTGTTTAAAACCTTTTTCTCTGCGAGGGATAGTTTCCGACAAAATAAAATATATCGATTTTCATTCAAAAGAAACTCATATACCATGGCTCTTCACATTCTAAATGGTAATCATTATAAAAAAAATCATTGTAAAGGGAAATGGCAAAGGGAAATAGCAAAGGGAATGGCAAAGGGGAATGGTAAAGTGAATGGAATAAGAAATGGCATAGGGAATGGTAGAGGGGGATAATAAAGGGAATGTGCGAAACCAATGAAGATATGATTGTATTCTTTGTATATTTGATTTTATCGGAAACTATCACTCGCAGAGAAAAATATTTTTTTAAAAATGTGTATTTTTATGAGATCTACCACTTTTTTTTCAAACATTTTTTGTTAATTTTGCATATATTCGCTAAGATAATCGCAAAAATCCATTATTTTTATGGTTTTTTCATGGTTTCATCATGAAAATCTGCTAGTCGTCAACTTTCACTATCATTTTCGTAATCAGCGCGTCAAAATACATAAGTATACGGAGGCCCAAGAAAATCAGAGGTTTACACTATTCAGAACTTTATCACATATCAACATTAATTTGCTGCTAAATTTTTACGGATTGATAGACATCTTCGAAAATCTTTGTGGATTGCACAATATCCTAAGTCGATCTATGTAGATTTTTAAAGTTAAGGAACACATTGTTTCATTTCCGAAATTAAAAAGCCAGTACAATCGAAAAGATCGTCCAAATGTTGAATACAATTCTGAAAATCTAAATATCTCAAAAATGTATGAGGCTTTTCAAGCGAAGTATAGAGACGAGAATAGAGGACCGGACTTCCAATTTAAAATTCCATAGACAGAGAAAATTGAAAATTTACTCGGTCATTATTACCGAAAGTTGTGGTGAAATTTGAATATAAAGTGGTGTTTCGGTATAATTTGTCTAGTACCAATATTATTTAATAATTATTTAGTAGTATATGATGTAATGTACATTAAAAAATATCTATATATTAGCATTTTAATTTTTCAAGACGCGCAATGTAATAGGTGGAAGGTAATAATTAATGTGAATTCTCTAATAAATGAGGAAGTATTCGACAGAAGATACTATCAACAAAATAAAATTTCTTCAAAGGTAAATTGTTTTTTATTTCAAAGCAAACGCATAAATTTTCGCATTTACTTTCGTAAGACTTCACTTTTATTCAGAGAATCTTTGTAGAACTGAAATGGAAGAATTACCGTTTACTCGCTAAAGTCTGAGCAGTAGAGATTTTCTTAGCAACATATGGCTTGTTCTAATCTTTCAGAAGTTCTCTTAATATTTTTTACTTCTTCCTATAACTAGAACATTACAGCGCGTTTTGCGCGTTTACATAATTACTTCAAGTTACGCACTTGTGACGATCCCGCGTGACCATCTCTCAACCAATTAGATCACAAATAAACTGCGGACACTCGACAGGTCATCTATTTTTTAAGAAAGGATTATAAATTAATGGTAATCTATAATTATTTATTATTCTTCCTGAAGCAAATAAAAAAATTTAATAATCCATTGAATATTCCGTTCGTTAGTATTAAATTATTCGTTAGTATTATTCCGCTTGGTTAGTATTAAACTCACACGCAATGAACCATAACTTACTTTTCTACCATTAGAATCATATTAGCACAAAAACTATAAATATAGGAAAAGAATTTTCAAAGAAAGGTTTCATATTGTCAAAAATGAAAATACTGTTTATAAAAGTTCTAACATTGACTCACTAAGCGAAATACATCATGGCTTAATTAAACTTAGATTATAGTCATGGAGAATAGACATAAGGAGACCAAAGTAATGTAACGCAAAATAAGAAAATTTTTCGGGAAGTACACACGCCTGAATTTCCCGTGCGTGGCGCTAGTACGAACAATGTACAAAAATGGCCGCCCATTTGAAAATGACAATAATATAACCATAAATTTGTTCAAATCAATAATTAATTATTCAAAATTATTTATAAAAAGTATTTTTCAATTTATTAAATGATAATTAACTTAGAGGCAAATAATTAATTTCTGTGCAATTGTAAATTTCGTCAAACATTTTTTGAAAGTCATACGAAACTTTTGATTTTCATTTAAAATAAATAATCATTTTACGAATCTTGTTTATCATTTAGAATACACGAAATTTCAATAAGAGTATTATACTTACTATTTCGATATTGCATTTTCGATATTGCATACTTAATATAATTTAATTGCACAAGACACAAAATATGTGGTTCTATTATTTGTGTTTTGTGTTTGGATTGTTTCACCACAAGTCAGGGAATTAAATAAATGAATGATAAATATGCTATAATACATTTATTCTCAATTAACACTGACTATCTAAATTCTTAAGGAGCTATTATGAAGTTTAACAAGATTAACGTTCTTTTGATATGAGTGAGAACATAGTCTAAGATGCGACCGCTTAGATGTTCTCTTCTTAAAGGTTACAAGAATTCTGAAAATCTACTTGAGGTAGGTCATGAAATTCAGTAAGTACTTCTCAAGTTGAGTTATAAATTTAAAAAATAATACTTATGAATTAAATAAATGAATGATAAATATGCTATAATACATTAATTCTCAATTAACACTGACTATCTAAATTCTTAAGGAACTATTATGAAGTTTAACAAGATTAACGTTCTTTTGATATGAGTGAGAACATAGTCTAAGATGCGACCGCTTAGATGTTCTCTTCTTAAAGGTTACAAGAATTCTGAAAATCTACTTGAGGTAGGTCATGAGATGCGAAATTGTCAAGTCTAAAATAATATAAAGTGGAAAGGGAAAACAAGTGCTCAAGCGGAGGTAGTTTGGCCACTCCTTCCCTTGACGTTACACTTTTTGGGCTTTTCCTGAGATATTACGCGTTCATCCTAAGCTGTACCACAATAAAATATTAATGATTTTAAGTTGTGACTGTTATAAACTTAATGATTTTAAGCTGTGACCCATTTAAACTGAAGATGGTCAGATCCCTAATTTCTATTATGGTTACACTAAAATATCAGATGTAACGCTACTGAGAGAAAAACTAAAAACATATTTTTCTTCTTCATTAAAATGATTGTTACGACGTAACAATTTGATATTGTTTACATATTGTCATTTTCAAATCGGCGGCCATTTTTGTACATGTGTTCATACTAGCGCCACGAACGGGAAGTTAAGGCGCGTGTACTTCTCGAAAATATTATTTATTTTTAAAGTCGTTTTTTATTTATTTTTACATCGTAAAGTCGATGTACAGGACCATGGAGTATAGACATAAGGAGACCAAAGTAATGTAACGCAAAATAAGATCATTTTTCGGGAAGTACACACGCCTGAACTTCCCGAAAAATATTCTTATTTTGCATGAAGTCCATGTACGGGACTTTGGTCTCCTTATGTCTATACTCCATGTAACATTTTTAAACTGGTTAAGTCCATATATTTTTATACATTTTACTCTTCCAAATCATCCCTCTTTCAAATCTAACCATCATGATCTACCGCAAATCTGATTTGATACCAGTACGCATGCGTTTCGCTCGGGCATCTGATTCGTTGCTATTCGAGCGCAGTTTAAACTGCTAAAAATATTTATCTATTCGCAATACGCATGCGCAATTGATTTGATCATTCAGAAAAAGAATTTCGCTAGATTTGAGAGGGTTTCTATCCCGGATTTTGCTAGATTTCGGAGAGTCGAATGTATACCCAGAGGGAAAAAAATTTAAAGAAGTTTTTAAAACATCCTAAAAATTTCTTTAAATTATCTGCCCACTAGGTAGTGTATACATCATTTAACTGTTCTTAGTACTAAATCTGTCAATGTAACCATCTTCAAATAAATGAATCCAGTGTAGATCTGATGAGTCTCACATTCATAAACTTGCGTTACACTAATCGTTACTCTTGAACTCGAGCATTACCGAATAGAGATTTTTTACATAGGAAAACCATTTAATTTTTTGTCGGAGTTTTTTTTTTTTAATGAATGATTTCACAGAGAAGTCATTAAAAATGTTCATAACTGTAACATCGTTTTTTTTATCAGAAAATTATGTAAATAAATGATTATCAATCTTTAAAAATGTCGTTAGCATCAGTACTGATTACTTTAATTTTGTGTTGTAGGAAAAATTGTACAAGCTGTAAATGTCCAAGAGACGCTCATGACGTGTGCCATGAAGAATGGGTGTCCGTCAGAGCGCGGTTAGGTCTCAAAGGTGATGATTTAATTCTACCCATGGGATTAGATGCTCGAGATAGAGGTTTGGCATGGGCTCCACCAGGATTACCACCACACAAAGTAAGGTTTATAACATTAATATTTAAAAAATTGTACAATTAAACGAACTTACTCAAATGAAGTTCAATTATAAGACTGTACCGTTTGAGGCTGGCTCTAAAATGTGTTCTAATAATTTTATTGTATTTACGCACAGTGGAACCTCTCATAGCGTACACTCTTATAGCGTACGAGGGCGGAGAGTCGGGACGCAATAGGTTGGTTGGAGGGGAGATTGATCAGGGCCGTTACAAAAAATATTTTGTTTACAAAATCTCATATCGGCATGCGCGAACACGGGGTCTGCAGTTATGGCACTGCACGAGTGTCAATGAAGGAGAATAGTGGGGATAGCTGTCTATCGACTACAGCCGATTCGGGCTTGCGATTGGTACTTCAGATCAGTGATCACAGAACGTGGGATTTTTCGGCCCCCACTCTACGATCCACGAGCTCATGCTATCTTTCTCTATTAATAGGTTTGTGACTGTTACTAGAGAGAGAAAGCATGAGCTCGTGGGTCGTAGAGTGGGGGCCGAAAAGTCCCACGTTCTGTGATCACTGCTTCAGATAGCGTAAATTGTCTCCCTATTACGTACGCTATGAGAGGTTCCACTGTATGTGAATGTACATTGATATTACACTCGGCGTTCCCAATATTAAAAAAATCAAAGCCGGGCACGTTCCCAATATTAACGAAATTACTTTTCCTAAATGTCAACATCCATTGCGCTTGCGTATTGCACATCAATTTTTTTTAGCATTTTAACCTGTGCGCCAATAGAAACAAATCAGATGTCGGAGCGCAACGTATGCGGAGTGGTGTTAATATTGGGAACGCTGAGTGTAGAAATATATGTGCGTGGAAACTAACTGCTACCAATCGTCGGATGCATGTCATTGATTTACATTCCAGTGTACCGGTGATTTAAAACTGGAATGTGAATCAATGAGATACGCCCGACAGTTGGTTGCAGTGGGATTCAACACATATTTGCATTCTAATGTCAACGTACATTCACATACGTATAATTCTTAGGACATCACATTGTGGAGCCAGTCTGAAGGGATAACGACTGTAGTATCGTTACATTTCGTTAGATTGGCACAAATATTAGAGCATTGCGTTTTTGCGCAAAACCATGAGAGTGAGAGAGATAGTAGTGATGGTGAGTCTCTCTCACTCTCATGGTTTTACGCCAAAACACAATGCATTCCGGATCCATGGGATGTCACCCTAAGTCTTACCCACTTCCGTCGACCTCCTAGTAAGGTACACATACACACAGGACTGCCGACTCGTGCACACCATTGGTTGATTCAAACGCTGCGCGAACGGTCTACTATTGCGTGAGATTGCGATGTTGACAAATTGCGATAATCAGTGGTCAGAAGCGCAAATTTCGTGATTAATTTTTTTTTTCATATATATGCAGGAACCAAATGATTAACATTCTTTTTGCAGCACAATTTTGAAATACTTGTGTTTCGGTTAAAAAATTATCAATAACATCTTAATGGTGGTTACTGAAATATCACTCAATACTAATAAAGAGCTCCAAAACACTATCTCTCATAAGAAACAATGTTAAATATGACAAAATAAAAAACGTTAATAACTTATTTATAAAGTACCCTAGGCTTCTGAAATTTTAACTGAGTACTTTTGGTGATCTTATTTAGATATCGTGAAAGTTTGATTGAAATGGTAATGAAAATTCTTCTACCGATGGTACCTCCTTAAAGAGAGGCTTTTGAAATTTTACCTGAAAAAAGACTTCGAAAATTTTCAGGCAAGTTACCATCGACGTCAAACGATCGAAAATCTTGCATCCATTACGTAATCTAAGTCACAGAAGGCATTGTGATGAAACAGTTTTAATATCAATGTTTATTGGAGTGCTGCCTGTGGATTTGTGTATGACCTTTGTTAATCTTTACTTGAATTGCTGATTTGAGTCAATTAGTAGTACACGCGGATTTGTTAATCTATTATATCCAAGCACTTCTGCTGAATATGTTAATGCAGCGTCTGCTTCCATAGCGTCTGCGTAAAACACAAATTTTGATAGCAAGATTGATCAGCTTGTTACAGGATTTGGTAAACTTTTCGCGATACTGCCTAAACTGTTCCTACGTCTGCAGATGATACTAATTCCTTAGATCAATTTATTGAAGACTGCAAGGAAGCAGAGAACATGCTTCCTCCCATCTCAGAAGATAATTTTACAAAATTTTCGAAAACTAAAGTTAAAGGCGAGGAATAAAAACATTTTTTGAGGTAATTATTATACATTATTGAGGAAAGAATAGATAACTTCAAACAAGTTTATTTAAGAAGTAAATTGGAATACCTACTTTAGAGGGAACTAAGTAACATTTACCAGTGCGAAAATGAGAAAGTTGACTCATATGCGACATGCTTTAAGATAACAGGGGGTCAATTACGTAAGTTCATATCACTCTCACTTCACCTAAAGGTGCAGTCCCATGTCGGCAAAAAACATCGGCGTAAAGCAAAAACTCATGAGAGTGACCAAAACAGACAGATCTGTTTACCTCTTTTACTGTCATGTCACTTTTTTTCTGAAGCTACGGTGCCCTTTAATTTTGACGTTTTAAAATATACTGATGACATTCTAAAGAACGTAGTTAGACATGTGGTTAGGTTCTGACTGGACGTATGAATCGTGAAGCTAAATGTACGTGATTATCTTAAGGGGTTAGTACCAAAGAACATTTTTGAAAAATTAATTTTCTAAAAAGTGCAAATTCTTATAATAAATATATATAGAATTGTTGGATTAATCGTTATTTTGGTTATAAATATCGACAGAGAGAAACTGAGAGTAAACATGCCCATAGGAGGCCCAACTATTAGTATACTGGCGTTTGGGTGGCCAAATTGTGTATCAAGGTTCGAAAGTAGCATAGAAATAATTCAAAATTTAGCCAGTTTCTGCACTACCTCGTTAGACCTGACTGAAATCGTCGTTTGGTCCCATTGAAGAAACTATACGAATGCATCTTGGAGTGAACCGAGATATTCAATGAAACGCGTTTGTACATTCGGGATTTTGATTTTTCGGCAAAAAAATGGTGTTCCAGAAACGAGATTTTTACGTTTTACAAGATTTTCGTATTCCTCGATGTCTAAAAATATTAGTTTTATTTTTATTCGAGGTATTCATTGCATTATTGAAATTTTAAAATCTTCATAGATTTGAAAACCAGTTTAAAACTGAATATATATCTCGAATTAAGGTACAGTCCCATGTTGGCAAAAAACGTCGCCGTCGGCGTAATGGTGCCGTCCTATGGTAGCAGAAAACGCAAAGCAGAAAGCAGAAAATCATAAGAGTGAAAGAGACAGACAGACTTTCTCTCTCTTTCACTCTAATGATTTTCTGCTTTCTGCTTTGCGTTTTCTGCCAACATGGGACAGAACCTTAAAGCAGAAAGTCATGAGAGTGGAAGAGGCAAACAAATCTGTCTATCTCGGTCACTCTCATGAGTTTCGGTTTTATGCCGACGTTTTCTGCTGACATGGGACTGCAACTTTACTCGTAAAAATATTTTTGCTATCGCAAAAACCAAAAACCACCTTTCTGATTTCAAGCCCAATAATTTTTTATACTAGATCTGAAATACATGTCACGTCTTGGATTTCTAAAGCTTTTCTTTTTTTTTTACATAAAATACTTTCATCAATTTCTAATGTAGTTACAAAACTTTAATAAGTATTATTTTTTAAATTTATAACTCAACTTTAGAAGTACCTACTGAAATTGAAAGATTTAATTTAGTTTAACAAAAAATATACTTACAAACCCAGCAGAGATAATACAAATACAAATTTTAGTTTTGTAAAAGGATAAAAAATGATAAAAGCACCGCAAACTTTAAAATAATTATTAAAAGCATATATTAATGAATTCTATTTTAAATTGAAACTAATTGTCATAGTGTTATCATATTTAATGATACGCATTAATATACTACTGTAAAAATTTGTCAGTATATTTATCCTTTTATAAAACTAAAATTTGTAATTGTATTATCTCTGCTGGGTTTGAAAATATATTTTTTGTTAAACTAAATTAAATCTTTCAAATTCAGTAAGTACTTCTCAAGTTGAGTTATAAATTAAAAAAATAATACTTATGAAAGTTTTGTAACAACATCAGAAATTATGTAAAAAAGAGAAAAGCTTTAGAAATCCAAGACGTGACATGTATTTCAGATCTAGTATAAAAAATTATTAGGCTTGAAATAAGAAAGGTGGTTTTTGGTTTTTGCGATAGCAAAAATATTTTTAAGAATAATTCGAGATATATATATTCAGTTCTAATCTGATTTGAAAATCTATATGAAGATTTTAAAATTTCGATACTGCAATGAATACCTAGAATAAAAATAAAACTAATATTTTTAAGCATCGAGGAATACGAAAATCTTGTAAAACATAAAAATCTCGTTTCCGATACAACATTTTTTTTTGCCAAAAAATCAAAATCCTGAATGTATAAACGCGTTTCATTGATTATCTCGGTTCACTCCAAAATGTATTCATATAGTTTCTTCAGTGGGACCAAACGACCAGGACGGCAAAAAATCTTTCGTCTGTGTGCGTGAGAGACTAGGTACGCAAGGTCCACGATTTCAGCCAGGGCTGGCCAGGTAATGCAGAAACTGGCTAGATTTTGGTTTATTTCTATGCTACTTTCGGACCTTGATACACAATTTGGCCACCGAAGCGTCACTATACTAATAGTTGGGCCTCCTCTGGGCATGTTTACTCTCAGTTTCTCTCTGATATAGAGAACGGATCGAAAAACGCAAAACAATGTAAGCATCTCGAACGCGCCAAACGTGCATTTGGTGCGCGTCTGACGCAAATGACCTTGAAAATTGAACTCAAGGTCAAAATTAATGGTACAGTTAAATGGCTCTCTCGATCCTGGTCAACTTTTGTCTAAACCATTTTTTCGTAAATAAAGTATTTTTGAAAATACTTATAGATTAAAATGGATCACCCTGTATTTTAGATTAAAAACTAAACGTGTTTTTCTCGGAACAACGTTTTTCGACCTGGCATGCATGATTCAGTAAAAACTATTGGACCGATTGGGCTGAAATTTCGATATGTTATTCTACACATATGTTATTATGGCATGAACCAAAATCATAATTATTGATTAATATTTGTGACGTTGCGTTTTTTTACCGTCCCTTATTGGACACCTAAGCAACGTTTGTACTTTCGGTAATTTCTATTAATTTTGCCCTACCGGACGCGTCAGTCGTGCCAGGGTCAGCTTTAAGGGCAAGAAATAATTTAATCATTGGTTTTTTTAACAAAAAAAAATAAAGAAAACTATATTTTTCCTATAAATTACATTTCTAATTAAGAGCTAAATGAATGATTTGACTTGGATGATTGCAAATGAGGATGATGATTTAATATAAAAAAATGTGAACTTTGATATCTAACGGAGATATGTTTATTACGGTGTGTTGGTTTTGTGTGTGCGGGAGAGAGAATGAACGGGTGTCTGTACGAGAGTGTGTGTGAAACGGACCTAGTTTGTCTGCACCTGTAATTTAGAGCGAACGAGTAATGTAGTGACGTCATGACGTAAGTCACGTATCACCGACGGTTGAGACGGATATTATCTCCTGAGTCCTTCTCTCTCTGATAAACGGTATTACGGAGGGGGCCTATCTCCCGGTAGCACTGGAAGCTGTAGCTTTCCAAGCTCCTCTCCAGGGCGTTCAGCTCTTCTTGGTTGAATACTGGGTCCATATCGTCGTACGGTTTCGTAACTAATAGGCTGATTTTGTGGACTTCATTGTACTTATGGTACTTATTATTGAAAAGAGGGGGGTCAAGAGGACTAGCGGGGGGATATTACGGTAGAAAGGGATTACTTGTCAGTGTTAACGTTTGAGTCGCTACGGTACGGAATTAAGTCTTTAACGTGAATATTGCGAATCAAATTTCCTTTCTTATCCTTTAAATCGGAAATATTTGAGGTGACTTTTTTAATTACGGAAAACGGTCCCTCGAATTTTTCTACTAGTTTAGCATTAAAATCTCCTATTTTGTTAGATAAGAGATGAGTCCTCTTGAGCACCTCTTTACCCACTTCTGGAGCCCATTTGCGGCGACGAAGATTATAATGGCCCTGTTGTTTCTGAAAACTTTTAGGTAGGTGGCTTCGGGCTAATTGTATTGCTTCGTGAATTTTTCTAATACGGTTCTCAAATTTTTCTTTAGACTGTAGGGCTGTTTCGTGAGCTAGACTTCCTGGTGTTTGTAGTTCCCTGTCGAAGTTTAAGTATGCTAGCGAGAATCCTGTCGATGAGCTGGTCGCTGTGTTGTACGCAAACTGAAGTTCTGGAAGGTTGGCGTCCCATGTTTTTTGTGACCTGCTGATGTTTTGGGCTATCATCGTTTTTATAACTCTGTTCGTTCTTTCGACTGGATTACATTGCGGAGTATACGGAGGAGTTAGACGGTGCGCAATGTGCATTTCCAGCAAAAAGGCTTTGAGTTCATTTCCGATGAATTGGCGGCCATTATCAGATACTACGGTGGCAGGGCATCCATGTCGTAGACAGATTTGGTCTTTGAAGCCTGTGGTAATTGCCTTACTCGTGGCTTTCCTTAAGGGCTTCAATTCGATCCACTTGGTGAATCTGTCCTGCATTACTAGGAGCCAAGTATTGCCTGAGTTAGATCTAGGTAGAGGTCCGATCAGATCCATTGAAACTATTTCCCACGGTGTCTCGATGTTTGTCGCGTGCATCATACCTGCTGGAGCCTGTTGTTGGGCCTTAAATTTTTGACAGCTCTCGCAGTTACAAACATGTTGGGTTCCCATTCTTAGCATACCGGGCGAATAGTGATGTCTGGCTAATCGAACGAGAGTTTTAGCTATTCCAAGATGTCCGGCCTTTGGGTCGTTGTGAACTTCGTTGAGAACTCGTTGTTGGTCAGAACGTGGTACGCATATTTTCCACTGCTCGCCTTGATGGTATTCATTGAAATCCAAAGTATGCAATATATGGCGGTATAAACGGTTATTACGGATGCAATAATCTGGGTTTCCCGTCGGATCATCTAAGACGGCCCTATAGCGTTTTTCGTACCAGTCTTTTTTCTTCTTATTGTCCACAGTACAAGTCTCGTAGGGTTGTCTGGAGAGTGTGTCTGCGATTACGTTGTCAGCTTCACGCCGGTATTGGATTTCGAAATCCCATTGGCTCAATTCCATTGCCCATCGAGCTAAGCGTCCAGAAGGGTTATCGATTTTGTCGAGCCATTTTAAAGAGAGATGATCAGTGATGACTACAAAATGGTAGCCCTCAAGGTAGTCTCTCATCTTCCAGATGCCCCATTTTACGGCTAGGCACTCTAGTTCTGTGGCTGAATAATTGCTTTCCGCCTTATTTACGGAACAGCTGGCGTAAGCAATAATTCTCCTTGTGTTTCCGTTACGTTGAGTCAAGTCAGCTCCGAGACCTTCTTTACTGGCGTCTGTTTGAAGAACAAATTCTTTTGTCCAGCCTGGACATGCTAAAATTGGTGCAGATGTCAATCTCTTCTTAAGTTCGTTGAACACTTCTTGATGTTCATTTGTCCATTCCCATTGGGCCTTTTTCTTTAATAGTTGATGAAGAGGTGTTGCAACCCTGGAAACATCTTTTATAAAACGTCTGTACCAGGAGATGAGCCCCAGGAACCTTCTCGCTTCTTTAATATTCCTTGGTGGAGAGAGGTTCTGAATTGCAGCTACTTTTTCTGGGTCGGGGTGTAGACCTTGCTCGTCAACAACGTGACCCAGACATTGTAATTTTGGTCTGAAGAAATGGCACTTGTCTGGATTTGGCCTTAGTTTTGCCTCGTACAGTCTGTCAAAGATTTTCTTGAGCATTGACATGTGTTCTTCAAAGGTTCCTGTGCAGACGACGATGTCGACTAAGTATGCCATGTCTGGTGTTATGATGCGGTCCAAGAGTCTTTGGAAAGTTGATGGTGCTGTGTGTAGGCCAAAAGGCATTACATTAAATTCGTAGAGTCCTCTTCCAGGTACGGTGAAAGCTTACTTTCCTCGGTTAGTGGTACGTGCCAATAACCGTTTTTAAGGTCTATAGAAGAGAGGTATCTTGCTCCTCGAAGTTTATCCAAAATAGCGTTGATTTGAGGGATTGGATAAGCGTCCTTTTTTGAGACCTGATTCAACTTGCGAAAATCAATGCAAAATCTAGCTTTTCCGTCTTTTCTGCGTGTGATGAGAATAGGCGAGCTCCATGGACTGTTTGATGGCCGGATGATGTTGTCTGCAATCATTTCATTGACCTCCTTGTCAATGATTTCTTGGATTGCTGGGTTTCTTGGCCGATAGCGTTGTTTAAGTGGCGTTGTATCAGTGAGCCGAATTTCATGTGTTGCTAACGGTGTTACGCCTTTTACGGCAGTAAGGCGTTTAATTTGATCCTCTATAAATTTTGTAGCGATCTTTTGTTCTTGGGGCCTTAGATAGCTCATAGGTATGGGCCCTTCGACGGAACAAGTCTCTCGAAAATAATTACGGAACGGAGGAAAGACTTGTTGTTTATTAAGGCGTATTTCTAGGCCCAAGAGTGACAAAATGTCTACACCTAGGAGAACCTCGTGATTTAAATTATGTAAAATTGAAACTTCGGCATTTATAGTTTTTCCCATTGCAGAAAGTTGACCGGAAAGGCATTTTCCAAGGGGTGTCTCGGTACCGTCAGCCATTACTGCGATTGTGTCGCCTTCTCGTTGTGTCCAACCCTGTGTCAGGAACGTTCGGCCGTTAGCTTGTCTACGTAAGAGCCGACGGATCCAGGGTCGACTAGGGCTTTGAAGATGGATAAGCCGATGTATACGTTTATGAATATCCGTGGCTCATCGGATGGTGGTACATAGAGGGCCGGGGTTGAGCCTAGCGTGACCCGGCCCCATTTGCGTTTGGCGACTTTGGGTAAGGGCAATCCTTCGTAAGTACCCCGTCTTTCCCACATTGAGAACAGAATCTTTTTGCTGCGTTTTGGCAGAAACGTCTGGCGTGACCTCCTTGTTTACAGCGCCAACAAACTGCACGAGGATCGTAGGCTGGAGAAACATTAGCGGTGTGTTGTCTTTGTGGCCTAAATGTAACTCTTTGGTCGTTACGAGACTCTCTATTTTGTTGATCCTGGGCTTCCTGGATCTCCTCAACCCTTCGAATTAATTCATCCGGTGTATTTACGTCGGTACGGCGGATAAACAATCTGAATCCTGGTTTCATGTTGTAATATAGGGTCTCCATAGTCTTATCTGGAGAAAATCCTCCTCGACGTCTGGTAAGAGTTAGCAGTGATATTACGAAGTCCCTTATTCCTTCGTTTGACCCTTGATGTCTGTTATAAATTTGTTGGTCTAATTGTCTCAACTCTGACGGTGGCAAATAGAACCTTCTTAAACTCTGTTCTAGTTCTTCAAAAGTATTTAGATGAGCTGCACAGTTTCTGAACCAAAGTTGCGCGTCTCCTCTGAGCAGCTCTGGAAATCCTCTCAGGATTTGATTATCCGTATAGTTATAAGCTCGTTCCATTTTCTCATCTGATCCAAAATTTTTGTTGGAGCAGAAACCTCGAAGTCCTCTATGACTTCTCTAAAATTCGGTTCGGAAAAATGTCTTTGTGGCAGGGTTTGATTTGGAACATCAGTGTTGTTGATTGCCCTGAATGTTGTTGTCCGAGGTGACGAAGAAGGTGGTTGGAGCCGGTTGAGCTCTTCCTGTAGAGCTTCAATATCTTTGGTTCTGTCTAAATCCTCTTTATACTCGGGCGGATCGAGTGGCTTCTCGTTAAAGAGTTCAGGGTTTGACCTGATGAAGATTACGAGCCTTTGACGAAGAACTGCTACTGCCCCCGTTGGATTTAACCCATGATGACGTAATTCTTCTGAGAGCTCTTCTTTGTGGAGTTTGTAGACCCATGAAACTCCAGGCATGATGAAAATGGCGGAGGTGGAAAGCGGTAGGTAAACGAAATAATTCGGAAAAATATGAACGGACGGAGTATGAACGTGGTATACTCCGTAATATACGGTAATTTACAAGAGTGTTCTCTTAGCTTCAAGATTATTTACGGAAAGCTTGGCGGTATCCAGAGGCTTGTGATTTGTCTTGAGTGAGCTGCGAGACTGACTAAACTTGGCTTAAGAGCCTGAATATATACCCAAAAATCGAAGAGTGGGGGTATTTTTACAAAGGAGGGGATTACGCATGCGCTCTGCGACATCCATCTTCCGAGATTATAAACGAACAGCCCGTTGCTACGCGGCTGCCGCGCCCGTCCCCTAGTGAGCAGGAAAATCGCCACGAGTCGGCACGAGGACGACTCCCCAGGTAGGTTCGGAAACAGACGAAACACACGAGCCGCCAGGGCAGTGCCGGGATGGAGGTCGCAGGCGAACTCTCGATGCTCTCTCTCTCTACGGTTTTAATAAAGAAAAAGAAAACGAAAATTTTGTGACGTTACTCTCTCTCATGGAAAAAAAAAGAACGAAAACGGAATCAGGTAAAAAAAATGTGTGTCGAAACTGTTCGGGCGCCATGTGACGTTGCGTTTTTTTACCGTCCCTTATTGGACACCTAAGCAACGTTTGTACTTTCGGAAATTTCTATTATTTTTGCCCTACCGGACGCGTCAGTCGAGCCAGGGTCAGCTTTAAGGGCAAGAAATAATTTAATCATTGGTTTTTTTAACAAAAAAAATAAAGAAAACTATATTTTTCCTATAAATTACATTTCTAATTAAGAGCTAAATGAATGATTTGTCTTGGATGATTGCAAATGAGGATGATGATTTAATATAAAAAAATGTGAACTTTGATATCTAACGGAGATATGTTTATGTCGGTGTGTTGGTTTTGTGTGTGCGTGAGAGAGAATGAACGGGTGTCTGTACGAGAGTGTGTGTGAAACGGACCTAGTTTGTCTGCACCTGTAATTTAGAGCGAACGAGTAATGTAGTGACGTCATGACGTAAGTCACGTATCACCGACGCTTGAGACGGATATTATCTCCTGAGTCCTTCTCTCTCTGATAAACGGTATTACGGAACGGTGCGGAGAGAGAGAGAGAGAAAGACGAGGGAGATTTCTTTAATTTATTTTTATTTACTTATGTTCGATTTCAAAACCCCAGGTGTGGTGTCAGACAGGAAATGACTCTAGGTTGGATTGACTCCTTAGAATCAATACAACCCTTATCTCCAAGATTGGCCATGGGGGTGCCCGCTAGTCAAACTTGGAGTGAGTTTTTATTTAGGATGGTATTTGTAACGGAGAGACGGGATTGAATCAGGGGTAGGCCAGGTTTTTGGGCTGACGTACCCTCTTTATCTGATAGCTGGCCATGGGGG
>UCOH01006400.1:0-11502 GCA_900474275.1 Synergus japonicus
ACTGGAAGGATTGAATGTTTATCGTGTGACGTATTTTGATGCTGCGAGGGCGACGTAATCTTATGTGACTTATTCGATCGCTTTCGGCCAAATCGCTGGTCTTCAACGCTTTTAACTGACCGTCTAATGGTATCGTATGGAACTTTGTGTCGTCATTCCTTGGCATTTCTTTTATGTTTAGAATCCGATATTCGGATCCCATATATTTAATTTCGTATCGCGTATTTGATTGATGCTCTTCATTTTATTGCATTTGATGTGTGTTGCGTGCGATCGTATGGCCATTTCGCGTTTTATAATTCTTATTTACAAAATTGAGCATTGAAATTTAACGTTCGTTTTAATACTGATCTTCATAAATTTGTCTTTGGTTATATTGTAATTTTATATACAAGCGTATGATTTAATGTACTAGGTCATTGTTTATATTATTTATCCGGTATAAGAGATGTCTATAAATATCTTTATTATTGTTTCTATCTCAGCCATCCTAGCTCTCTAATTTTATTTAATACGGTAGTCATTGCAAATATTCTTGCCGAATAAAGCAGTGGTTACAAGGAATAGATCTTATACGTTTGGAATTCGTCCATTAGAATTGTGGGGGAGATTATCGAGAATATTCATTGATGCCCTAAAACAAAGTATCGAGTTTTAGCAAAATTCGTAAAATCCGTTGGTTTGATTTGCTGTAAAGAGGGGTATTTGTCTTCAAGTGATAATTGAATGAGCTTAATTGTGTAGAAGTGAGTTGAAAGCCAGAACTTGTTTGAATCTACCAATGATTCAATAAGTTGATCCAATATTGCTATATATGATTCTATAATATCATGTATACTTTTTAGCCATTGTGATACAAATAGTTTAGAAAGTTGAATTCTTAGTTGTTGATATTTTAAGATCCAGGTTCGATATTCATTTGTTTTGTTCAGATTGTCTAAGAGGTTATTGTAAATTTCGTGTAAGGGATTTTTGTACACGAATGTGTTGTTCTGAATTAAATTTATAGAATTTACTCCAGAAGATCTTAATTCCTACAATGCGTATTGAATGTCGTTTATTACCTCGGAATTTTATTTTTTTTTTCACTTGTTATGTCTACCAGCTCTCTTAGGACTCTTTTTATATCTGTGGTTTTATTTTGAATCTCTTTCTTTTGGTTTTCGAATTTGTGACCATAAGATATTTTGATGCAAAAATTTAAATCTTCGGTATTTCTATAAAATTGGTATACTTTTTCATAATTTTCAAATATTTGTGTTTTAGTGTTTAAGATTTCATTGATATTTAAATAGGAAATTAGATGGTACTCTTCTCCAATCAATTTGATTTTTTCTAGTGGTCCGTAATAAAGTCCGGTCGTGTTTTCGAATTCTGTGGTCATGTAATAATGGTCAAGTGTTTCTTGTCCAGAGATCTGTAATGCAAAACTTAGTAAGACAAAAAAGGTTGTGAAGGTTTCCATAATCATTATTTCCTTCTAGGCTGGCCAGATCTTCCTAAAAGACAGAAAATTTATGTCTTTATTAGTATTTGTTATTTAAAACAATTGTTTAAATATATTAGCAAGCTCTAAATTAGGGAAAGATAGTAGTGGGGGTTAATTTTAATTCGAGGTTCTATTCTTTCTAAAGGACCTAAACCAATTGTATATTTTATTAGTATGGGGGGGTGGGTGTTTGCGAACTTTTATCCCGCATTTCGATTCCCTTTTTAATTACTTTGTTGTAATTTTCATCCGTAAAGGCAAAATTTGCTTGTAATAATTGAATTTGTTTAAATATTGCTATTCGGTACATGGAAAAATGTATTCGCCGAAGCAAATTTCGACATAACACTGCAAGAATACTACGCAACAGTAAATTTAAAAAGAAACAAGGTTCACTTAGGATCAGGAATATTATGCACTCTCACCGATACACAATGCAATGACAACCTAAATGGTGGACAGACTTTTTGGAGCGCATTACCTAACAACGTGTACAATTTCCAAAAATATGAAGTACTTTTTGAAGGACCGGCAAACAAAACATATGGAAACTCAACCCTCAAGTAATGTATTCCCTCACTACAGATGACATCACTTTTGTATTTGAAGAAAGAGCAAAACAAGGAGTTAGCAACTATGTACTAGTAAGAACTGAACATCCCAAGTTACTCATTTTTGAAATGCAGTGGTTTTAAATTGACTTATTCTGAATCGTTTTGCCATTTTTCGCATAAAGTTTGTTATACGCGCCATTCGCGAAATAAACAAAAAATGAAAGATTTTCTATTTCTAGAAAATACTTTCATTTAATATATACGACACTTCATTGGAATTTCCCCAAGCCAAGAGTCCAGAAGACGAGTCTTTACCTGCAAGCGAGAAAATGATAAAAAAAAAAGGGTCTTCTCACCCAAACATATGGGACCACAACTATCTCATAAAATTAAGACCTTAGTACGCTTGCAGGACCAACGAATCCAAAACTTTCTCATCATAAAAAAGTCTAGAATCTTCTAGAAAATATGAAGGAAAATAGGGAGAAGGGAATACCCCTTCCATGAAACCTTCATGGGTGTGGTATTCCCACAAAAGGACACGTTTTCCGGGTTCGAGGAAGCTGTAGTTGCAAGTAGCAGTCGCGAGTCGCAAGTCACAAGCTGCAGTCGCAAGTCGCGAATCGCAAGACACAAGCTGCAGTCGCAAGTCGCGAGTTGCAAGTCACAAGTGCAAGTCGCAAGTCAGTCTCAAGCCGCGAGACACTTATCCCTTAATTCAAAAACTCTCTCCGTGAAAGTGCCCACTTCGCAGTGAACGTGTAAATAGTAATAAATTCAACTAGATCTACGAAGAAGCTTTGGATATGCATTCTCCGGTGAGTCCTTTTCGGGAATACTCTCCCGTTTCCTATACCTACTTTTTATCCTCTCATACTCTACGGGAACTCTCTCCCGTAGCCCTTTCCTATATTCTACGGGAAGTACCTCCCTTAGTACCTTCCAATATTCTTCGGGAATTCCCTCCCGTAGCCCCTTTCCTATATTCTACGGGAATTCCCTCCCGTAGTCCTTTCCCATATTCTACGGGAACTACCTCGCGTAGTACCTTCCGATATTCTACGGGAATTCCCTCCCGTAGCCATTTCCAACATTCTACGGGAACTCTCTCTCGTAGTACTTTCCAGTATTCTACGGGAATTCCCTCCCGTAGTCCTTTCCTATATTCTACGGGAACTCTCTCCCGTAGTACCTTCCGATATTCTACGGGAACTCCCTCTCGTAGCCCCCCCCTCTCTCTCTCACACACACACACACACACACACACACTTTCACCCTACCTCCCATAGTCTTTTTCTCAATAGGAAAACTCTCCCATTTGAGTCTCCGGGAATATTCTCCCGTAACAAATGATCCTCACAAAATGTCCATCGCAGATGATGCCCAAGAAGCAGCGTCCCAGTATGCAGGCCAGAAGGTACGCCCGGGAAGAAACCCAGAGGATACTACAAGAAGGACTCGCCGCTCAACCCGCCTTGAAGAATACATCCCCAAGGAAGCTCCCTTGATCGAGGGCCATCCCGGTTACTCAACCGGGCTAACTAACTCGCAACCTAATAATAAGATCGCCCGATCTCCGTATGATCCCTGGGGCAAATACTATTGGAATCGACTAAAACGGCGAACTAGCCTACCACTCACTCCAGGTCACATCGAGGATTTAGAGAACCATCGAGCCAAGAAGGAAAGAGCCAAAGACATTCCCCTTACAACTGACCCGGAGGTCAGGAATAAAGAGAATTCATCCCTTATCAAAAAAGGATCGAGGACCTTACCTCCAACCCCCGGAAAAAGTCTGGAAGGATACTTCGCCAGGATACGAGGAATCCAGAGGAACTCGACAGTGGCGTCCTCAAGTCGTTCGCTGAACGACATATTAAATTCCCCTATCTGAGACCTAGAGGAGTACCCAGCGAACCAACTTTAACAAGTTGCTTAAAAATTCAGTTCCTTGATCTGTAAGAACTGCCTTTGGTGATCCGAAAGTACATATGAATTTCTTTATAAATGTGTCTGCTACTGTACTAGCTTGATGATTTGGGAGGGAGATACCTAATGAGTACTTAGTAAAGTTATCTTGTATAGTTAAGATATATTCGTTTCCCGATTTTGTTTTTGGTAATCTTCCTACAATATCCATACTGATTTTTTCGAAGGCTGTTCCTGGAGTATCGGTTATAACCATAGGATTCTTTGTTTTAACTCTGACTAATTTCTTTAATTGACATTGTAAGCATACTTGTATGTATTTTTGTATCTCTAGTTTCATATTTTCCCAATAGTATCGTTGTCGAATTCTATTATAAGTTTTCGTCACTCCTTTATGTCCTCCGACGGCTGATGAGTGAGCTTCTTCAATTAATTGATTTCTTTCTTCTTTTGTAGTAATTCCTACACAGATTATTACCTTGATGGGCGATTCCCAAAATGTTAATTTTAGTATTGCTAATATTTCTTCCCATGGTACATTGTTGATATTCGAAGTTTTGGCAATGCTAACTGATTTTAAGTTTAGTCTTTCTGCTATCGAGTGGAAGGATAAAATTGCTAATTTAATTGTTTCAAGTGTTTCTGAAAGATTAAATTTTTCTTCAGATTCGATTGGAAGTGCAATATGATATTGTTTTCCCTTCATAAATTCTTTAGCTAATCCTTTTTGTAAATTTCTTAAATGCTTAAGTCCGGTTTGTTTTTCTATAGATCGTGATCCGTTATCACGCGGTTCTCCATTAGTCGTTACAAAATACGCATAATTATGTTTTCTCACAGTCATTTGATCTCGGCATTCAATTATATTTTTCGAATAAAGGGACGATTAATTTTGTTTGGGAGGGGGTTCTGGAGGGGGACGGTCTTCTAGAAAATCCTCATTTTCCGAATCTTCAGTGATTTTTGGTTACGTAATATTTTCTGGTTCATTAAAATTTTTAATTAGGTCAAATTCTTCTTCTTCTTTTTCTTCACTAATAGTGTCGGGAAGTGATTCTGAATCACTTCTTTCCTTGGGATCATTAATTTTATTCTTTTTAAATTTCTTCTTTTTATTTTGCTATCTAGAAAATCCCTCTATGAATCGGCGGTAGTATCCGGCTAGTCCCAAAAATTGTTTAATATTCTTTTCGTTTTTGGGGATTGGAAAATTTCGGACTGCCTTAAGTTTCTTTGGATCGGGTCGTACGCCATCACGATCTATAATGTGACCTAAATAGGATACTTCAGGTTTCAAAAACTCACACTTATCGGGTTGAAGTTTGAGATTCGCTTTCCTTAATCTGTCCATCAATTTATTGAATTTAATTTCATGTTCTTCCAAGCTGTACAATACAATGTCGTCGAGATATACAAACAATTCGGTTCTTTGGTTCAGAGCAAGGTCCATTATGCGCTGGAAAATGGCAGGAGCATTCTTTAACCCAAATGGCATTGGATCAAATTCATAGTGGCCATAGGGTGTCGAAAAGGCAGTTTCATGGACATCCTGGGGGTTCATTTTTATCTGATGAAACCCTGATGTGAGGTCAAATACTGAGAAGTATTGTGCTGATCCCAGTTGATCTAATATGTCTATTATATTTGGTAGGGGGTAAGAGTCTCCTATTGCTTTTTCATTTAACTTCCTGAAATCTAGTAGCATTCGTCATTTTCCATTTTTCTTTGGTACTATACAAATTGGTGTATTATAAGGCGATTGGGAAGGTTTTATTATTTCGTTTTCGAGCAATTCATTAAATTGTTTGGTTAACTCTTCCTTATGCGCCGGTGGGTGCCTATATTGCCTAACGTAAATGGGTAAATCGTTAGTGGTGGGGATCGTGTGATCCATAATATTGGTGGCTCCTAAAGGTTCTCCTGGGACGTGAAATTTGTCTGAATGATTAGAGATAAGTTTATTCACATGTTCTGTTTCTTCTTCGTTTAAATGGTCTAGCCTTAGTAATTCCTTTATTGCCTCTACTCTATTCTAACCTTCAAGTGAGAGTAGAATTGAATCATTATTTTTCTGATTAATCTGTGAATTTACATTAATAATATTGTTAAAAATCTGGTTTGTGAAATCTAATTCGGGGTCCTGGCATTGGTTTTCTTGTTCCTTAATAAAAATTTCGTCGAATTCTTCTATTTCTATTTCTGGTATTTTTAATTTAATCGACGTTTCTCCAAGGTTTGCTACTCTTAAGTAAGCCTTTCCGTTATTATTTGTTACTACCGCATCTCCTATATAGATTGATTTGTTTATAAATAGTTTCGGTACATATCCAACCTTTTTATCTTTATTTTTGACCTTTATTTGGAAATTTGAAATCATTCTGGGTGGTAAAGTGATTATATCTTGTGCATTAAAAGCATAGCAATTATTATTAATTTCCAGATGATTTTCGGCATAATTAATTTTTGCTTTATTATTTTTAAAAAATTCGGTACCTAAAATTCCATCGTGATCTACAGGAACCTCATTTGGTATTATGTTAAATGTCGTAGGGGATCCATAAATACTAAGGGTTACCTGACCTAGGGTAAAAACTGGGTGTTCGTTTATACCTGTGAGTCGTAAGTGTTCCTCCTTATTGATTTTTGTAGTAGGATGTATTACTTCTTCTTTAATTAAATTCGGACCTGCGCCAGTATCTAGCATTAAACGGATTATTTTCTTTAATTCTGCTACCTGTATTGTAATATAAGGAATGTTGCTGCTGGTGTTAAGATGCACTTTTTCGGTTTTTATTAAATTTTTACTAGGTATTTGAATTTCTTTGGTTGGGCCCTTCTCGGTACACCCATGTTGGAGAAGGCCTCCTAGTTTTCCGCTTGCATTGAAACCTGAGGGTGCAATTTTTGTGTTCTTTCTTCATTATTTTTGTTTCTTAATTCGCAATCTCTGATAAAATGTCCTTCCTTCTGTCGCACGCCGTTTTGTCCACACTTTGTTGTTTTTTTTTGTCGGTTTCCAACATTTTCCTCTTTACAGCTTGTAGCTATCTTTTTAGATATTATTGTAATAAGCTGCTTTGTATTCTTAATAAATACGGTCCTGGTTCCGAATTGCGCGCGCCGTTCGGCACACGTCGACGGAACTGTGCGCGCCGTTCATGATGGCCGCTATCCCCCACCAAATAAGACCCAACGAGCGTCCAAAAGACGCTAGACTCACTCTCAGTCTACAACCCGACACCAAGCCAAGAAGAACGGTCGAGCTCCTATGCTCAAACTTCCGAGTAATCGCGGACCGACATCTTGAAAAACGCTCTGCTCGAAGCGTCGGTTACGTGCACGCGAGGTCTAGTCCCGAACAACGCGACATTACGGAACCCAGGACCCCAATTAAAATACGTAAATTCAGTGGTGATTATTTATACCCCTCAAATTATTCAACTACCAGTGTTCAGTGCATCAGACGCTTAACCGAGAAGTTGGAGATTCAGCGCGTGGTCGTTCCTCTCGGCGTCTGAGAGTCTGGCGGTACACTCACGAGACACCATTGAGAGTCTCTTGGGTAGTTGTCCTTTTTGGACCGCCCAAGGACCTCAGTGGGCCGTTTCTGAGGGGATTTCCTAAGGACCTTTGACCCGTCGAATACGACCTCGTTGACCAGAGAAAGACGACTTCCATCGATGGAACCAACTCCTTCGCGAAAGAAGTGTCGCCCTAACCTTAGAAGGAGGTTAGCCGCACGTCAACGTGCCCAGACAACGCAACCTGAGCAACACCATGGAAATGTAGTGAATGTGTTGAGAGAAGCAGCAATAGTGGTTCCTGATTCGTCTGGAGACTGTGTTATTACAGAACTTGGAAGTGATGTACCACCTGTTTTACGTTTCTAGGACTAGCTTCGACGGTGCCCCCGTTTCGACTCTTCGAAATCTCAACCCCCGTGCTGCAGAGAACATTCCAGTGCAACCCTCCTCTATCGTCGTACCTGTGTCTCAACCCCTATGCCAGAATCTACACTGTTGTGGAAAATCCATCATTGGACGTCCTTTTCCTCGACCTACCAAGTGTATTTGTTGCTTGTCGATAACAAACTGTGCGCGATGTGGGGGTCCCTACCATGACAAGGCGTAGAAATCGCCCAAATCCCCGTTGACGATTGAACGCCCGTCGGAAGGCGCAGGCCCAAGTTGACCGGACAACAGACTCTAGGGATGAGAGCAAAATTCTAGAACATTTTTCAGATGTAAATCACAACCAAGTTGTTACCGCGCCCTCAACCATCGATAACTTACAATTATTCGACCTGAGTGAGATAAATCCTCCCCATATAAATTTATCTTCATCCCCACTCCCTGTTGACGAAGAATTTGACTCTTTCGACGCAATACGCGACTACTTGTGCCACGCGATTTTGACACCACCACCAAACCGTGATGAAATAAACATTGATGCCGATTCTGATCGTGAAAACTGCGACCTACCTTCTCGAGAACACGAACCTCTCTCTCAACGACCGGAATCTCCGGCCAGCGCAGTTCTGAGTATCAACACCTCATCACTAGATCTCTCCCCCGAGAAATCAAGACCAGTAGTACGAGAGATTGTGCCCCTGGTCCGCAGCGTGGTTGTGGTACCACCCCCATCGTCGTCAACCGTAGACCGCAGACCTCCGCACCTAAAATTTAAAAGGGCCAGTTCACCCTTATCTTCTTCCGAAGAAGAGGACTTGAAGCCAAAAGTGCTATCCGTCGTGTTTCATCCCAAGAATCGCAAGTGGACCCAACGAGATTAATCTACGTTGGACCTTTTTTTTAATACAAGCGCTATCCCCCCTTCTTCTCCTCGTTTGTTTGTTACTGTGACCTAATAATATAATTGGACCAAATCGGCGGGGAGAAGACTACAAAATTGTTGGAAGTTTCAACATTCCCGTTCAACACTTCAACACTTCTTACAGTAATTGCAGGTTATTGTTAAGTTTTTGACAGGTACTTGAATTGGGTTGTCGTTTCTACCAAAATTCGAGATTGGGTTATTTCCTGCGTTTGCTCTAAAATTTAAATTTTGATTCGCCCTAGGGTATTGGTTTCCGTAGAAATTTGAAAAATTTTGATTTTGATTATAGTTTGGATAAAAGTTTTGATCCCGATTAAAATTTCTGTTAAAATTTTGAGGTTGGTTATAAGATCGATTGAAGTTTTGAGGTACACAAAAATTTTTATTTGGGTTATAATTTCGATTCTGGTATTGAGGATCGAAATTTCGATTCTGATATTGAGGATAAAAATTTCGGTTTTGGTTGAAGCCTTGGGAAAAATTTCGATTCTGATTAAAATTTCTATCTTGACTGAAGTTTTATGATCTAGGATAGTATTGATTTTCCTGACCTACGTTAGGAAACGGCTGGTAGTTCTGCCTTCTAAAATTCGGGGGTTGCTCTACGGGGGTTCCAAGGTGGTCTTCCCTGGTCGTTCGCATTATATTGTATTCCACCTGTTTGGTTGTTTTTAATCTGTCGGCATGCTTTAGCCTCGTGTCCAGATTTCTCACAGTATTGGCAAATTAATAGATTCTCTCTGGTGTAATTTATTTTACTGGTCTTGGAAAAATCTCTGTTATGCCTAGGAGATCTGTCTATTTGCTCAGAGGTTAAACTACGATAATTTTTCTTTCTTAATTCTCTTGTTGCCGATAATTTTCTTTCAACTTCTATCGCCTTCTGAACTATTTCGGGAAACGTTTGTGCTCCACTTATTCTTATTTCTAATTCTGGTTTTAAACCGCGAAGGAAACAATCGACGGTATCGGCTTCTAATCTATCCCCATAACCTGGTTGTATGGTGCCTCCATTTGCTGCTTGATGAGCATCTAAAATTTCGTTTGACAATTCCTGAATTCTTGTTGCATAAGACAATATGGTTTCATTTTCCCACATGAAGGTGTTACCCAGTTCTCCTTGCAATTGGTAAATAGACTTTGATGGAGCATATATGGTTTTTAATTTATTAATGAAGTCTTCTACCCTCGAATAGGTATTTCCAAATATGCACTTTCGTGCTTCTCCCACGAGTTTGCTTCGCAATAATCTAACTAGGTTTTCTTCTGCCGATCCGAGCAACATATTCTTTGCTTCCCTACACGCTTCTATAAAAAGTGCTATGGGTACCCTGTTACTACCATCGAAATGTGGTACAACTTCGAGGGCATCTCGGAGAGAAACCTGATGGTTATTTGGCAGAGACATGTTGTTGAAATTTGGCGGGTTAGTTTTTGTAGGTTGACTCGTTTTTGGATTTACTGTTGGTTCAGTTTTTGATTTTTTATTGGTTTGATCCTTTGGTATCTTAGGTATCGTTCCTGTTTCCCCTTTTTGTGTGGGTAACTGCGAATTTTGGCTTAGTAAGTTCTTAAATGTCTGGAAGGTGGTTAAAGCCTTACTTTAATTTTTATCGTGTCTTCACTTGAACTGGTTGGGTTGAAACTAGTAGGGTTCGTTGCACTGTGACCTTGATCTTGATGTATCATTATTGATCGTGCGAGGTAAACTGGTAGTTCTCTTACGGGTAGTAATTGGTATTGTCTTTCGGGATATTCTTCTGGGCGTAATGTTTCTTCAGCAAAATATGCGGTTGAATTTGCGCTGAATTGATTAAAATATTGACTATTCTCAAGTTCTGATGCTTCTATTCCTGACGCGGTATCACCTAATAAACTATTCCCTAATGTAATATCCGTTGATAAATTTAAACAGGGGGTATCAATTGAATGATACCCCCTGTTTAAATTTAATAATTAATCCCTGTTTAATAATCTCCCTGTTTAATAATTGGGAGCCAATTGGGCTCCCACTTATTATACTTGTATCCCTTTGTGGTATAGATTTTTCATGTAGCTTCCTATCACTAATAATCTTTGAATTTTTAATTGGTGCGTTTACGAAATATTCGACTTCTTTCGCTAATTCGGAATTTTCCCTAGCCCTACTTCTGGTGGTAATTCCTAATTTTGGAATTGGGTTCTTATTTGGGGCTGACATTTAGCATATTATAATTCATATATAGATATATATATATTCTTAAACTAATAATTGTAGATTCCTGAAAGAATTTGCTCTTGTATTTAGAAAATTTTTATTTGGGAAAGATTTTATCTTTAAATTTACTAGAAAAATTTATTCTGTAAATTTTATCTCTCCTCTGTTCAGTTTGTGGTTTCCCGGCCGATGCACCAAAAATTAAGAATAATAAGGTATGTAACGTCCGAGATAAGAGACGCACTTACCTTATAATAATTATTAAGTTTTCTGCTCGTTTTCTATCTGGTGTAAAGCGTGTTAATCAGATTAACACACAATGACACTAGAGTCGGGGACGAGGATAACTGAACAGAGTATGGTAGACAGTGATTCGTTACAATAATTATTTATTTTATACGCAATTACAAGGGGGAGGTTTACAATAATCAAATCAATTGAGTTGGACATTCAATAAGTTAAGTAGAGCTTCGTCAGGAATCCTTTTAGGGCAGCAT